>PGFW01002743.1:0-15383 GCA_003123925.1 Haematobia irritans
TTTTGCATTTTTATCATTCCCGAATTCCGGTGTGGCGTCCTCTCCTGAAAAATTTGTACATGATTGTTTTGGTATATTCTTGCGTCTCTTATACTTAACCATTTTTGCTAAATAATTGGTCATATTTCGTTGTCCAAATTATTTATTTATAGCCCCCTATAATATAACCGAGTTCCCCGAGATTTGTGCTTGTGGACCTCTAGTAGGTAAGGCATGTCCTATCTCATGACCGATCCGGCTTGAAAATTTGTGTAACTATGGTGTTGGCTATATCTCAATTTGGTCTCTAAAACCGTGCTATTAAATTGGCTCCATCAATCGTCCATTAATTATATTATTACGCTCCCCCAGTATAAATTACCTGATCACCCAGATTTGTCTTGCGGAGTTCCTAAAAGAGAAAGCAATATTTCATTCCCATCGGGCTGAAATTTGGTAGCAGATTGTCATTGTTGGTTAATATCATGGTCCTCTACACAACCATTGCAAAAATTGGTCCATAATCGGTCCTTAATTGAATATATAGCCCCGCTATTTCGAAAACCGATTCTCCCTAGGATTTGGTTTGTTAGAGCCTTTCTAAACAGAAGCATATCTCATCCGATTTCTCGGCATGAAATCTGGTATTAGGTCCTCTACCTAACTCTATTGCATTAATAATTGGTTTTCTACATCGGTCTCAATATAAGTTATATAATTCGTCCTGCATATTAAACCGATCCTCTTTACCCAGATTTGGCTTTGTCCGCAGGTCTCTAAAAGAGAATGCATAGTTCATTCCGATCCTGGCTTCATATTTATGGTACATAATGTTGGTACATATGTTCTTTAACAACGCATTACGCCAAATAATGGTCCATTTATCGTCCTGTAATTTATATATAGCCGCCCATAATAACCGAATTCCAGATTTTGCTTGTGTTGAGCCTTCCTAAGGAGAAAGGCATATTGTCTCATCCACTCGGCTTGATATATTTTTTTACATGTGTTGCGTATATTGGTCCTTTCTAAGTAACCGTGCATTAATAAAATTTGTCCACATCGGTCCATAATTATGTTTATTTGAATGCTCGCCCCATATATACCGATGTCCCTTTAGAATTGGATTGTTGTGAGCTGTCTAAGATGAGGCCATATTATTAATTCTCGATCACGGCTGAAATTTTGTAGCATAGATGTTTTGGTTATTATTGAGTCTCTAACAAGCATGTCAAATTGGTCCCACATCGGTTCATATTTATTTATATAGCTTCCCCATATAAACTCCGATCTCCAGATGTTGGCTTGCATCAGTCTCTCGCAAAGAGAATATGCATATATTTGCAGTCCATTCTCGGTCTGAAATTTTGTGTACATGGATTAGGTTAATATCTTTGGTTTTTTCTAACAACCTATTGCAATAATTTTGGTATCCATCATCGGTGCGCTATTATTATATAATATGCGCCCCATAAAATCCTGATCTCCCTTAGATTTGGGTTGGAGGAGTCCTTCTAAAGAGAGCAATTTCATTCCGATCACCCTGATAATTTGTACATGATTATTGGTTATTTATGATTCTGACTCTATTATAACCAGTGCAAAAACTTGGTTCCACTATTTCTTCAAAGATTTGTTTTTTCTTTTTTTCCTTTTTTTTGTATTTGGTTTCTATTAATTATTATATAGCCTATTATTTTAAAACGATTCTCCTCAATGATTTTGGCTTGCGATAGTTCTCCAAGTTTTTAGAATGTCAAATTTACATTTCCAATCGGTTGTAATTATGGAACATTTGTGTGTGTTAGTGAATAATGATCTTTTAAGCAACCGTGCTAGAATTGGTTTTCTTTCTATGATCTGGTCCATAATTATATTATAGCACCCCAATATAAAACGTTCTCTCATGCAGATTTGACCTCCGGAGCTCTTGGAGTATTGCAATTAATTTCATATTTTCCTGATCTCGTGTTCAAATTTTAGCGTGACATGTGTGTTGGTAGTATATGGTTCGTTAATACAACCATATCAAAAAATGTCCAAATCACTTAACAATATATTGTCCATATCGGTCCATAATGTCATGGTTGCCTATCTTAGATCAAAAATAACCTTCCCATAAATTTTTTTCTATAAATTACATAATTTGTTCAAAAATTTTATTTCTTAGATAAAATTTTTTGTTTAAAAATATTATTCGGTTTCATACATAAAATTTCATCATTGTCAAAATTTGTATTAATTATCTTATACGAAAATGTTGTTGTTCATATTATTTTATTCGGTTGTTTCTATATATCAATTTGGGTTGCCACCTCAGAACCTAAAAAAAATAATTCTTACCTAATAATTTATTATTCTAATAGATTATTTTGTCAATTAGTTTACTTTCTATAGAAAATTTTGTTAGAATTAGAAATTTAGAAGATGGTGTTAGGAGGTTTTAAGATGCCTTGCCATCGGCAAGCGTTACCGGCAACTTAAGTAATTTCCATTGTGGATAGCTAGTGTTTAAGAAGAAGTTTCTACGCAAATCCATGATTGGAGGGTAACAATAGCTTCGGCCGTTCTGGCTGAACTTAAGCGGACGGTATATGACTTGTTTTTTTTTTATTTTTTTTTTTATCTTTTTTATTATATCTATTTTTTTAGTTTTATTAGTTTTCCCCTATTTTTTTTTTGTTTTTTTTTTTGTAAAAATTAATTTAAACAAAATTTGCTCTTAAAATAGTCTGATTGTCGGTTCTTTTCTAATGACTTGTCCACAAGACTGCATCGGAATTTAGAAAGGAAGACATCATGGGGATCCCAAGATGCCGCTTTAGAAGTAGATGAAAACATTTCATTGGTGGATCCCCACAGATGCGCGCTTTAGAAGAAAGTTTTGTGGGCACTTGTCCAAAAGGACCTGCATCGACCAGTGGATAAAATTCATTGGGGATCCAAGAGCCTTTAGAAGAAATGTTTGTGACTGTTTTGTCTCAATAAGGACTGCATCCGAAAGTGTGAAAAAATAACTTCGAATGGGTTATACTGGAAATGGGCTTTAAATTAGAAAGTGTTTGTTGGGACAACTTCCAATTTGTTTTTTGCTGTGGTATTTATATTGAAGAGGCTTATTGTTGATATTCTAAATGACTTTGTGATCTGATAATCCAGTTTAAAACAGACTCTCAGGCAAAAAAAGCGTCGCTCAAAAAAAAGGTAAGAGAAAATGTTCTTTTTGGATTTTCCGGTAACTAGTGCATTAAATTGATCTTGCAGAGAAGCTGTATGAATTTAGACATGGGGCTTGTCTATTTAGGACGGCCGTTCTTAATCGGCCCTGTGTTGCTACTGAATTTGGCATCCGACTTTTGTTAGATGTGATCTCGAATCTTTCTATGTTTTTGGATGGGGCAATTAAATATTATTCGTGCATATAAGCTTATGTAAAATAAATAATTTCCATAAATTTTTTATAATTTGTCTACGACAAAGCGTTAGACCTGTCGTCAAAGTGTTTGAGCCTCAATTAATATGTTCCAAAAATGTCACAGTAAGTTTTTTCGAGTATTGGATTTTTTCGTCGACAAAATTTTAAATGTATTTTGTACCATTTTGAAATTCTTACCTGTTTTTAACCTAGTTTAAAAATAAATAAGGATTAAATATACCATTTATATATCTAAGAAAAATAATCCAAGTTATTAATAAAAAATTGAAATTAAAAAGAATCTGTACTGGGCGTAGTTTTAATATTATAAAGAACATTCATTTGGGAGTGCACTTTTCTGGAATGACTTTTAAAGTATGCCTTTTGGAAGAAATCTTCTAAATTTTTTTGTTGCTTTGGGAAGATTGTTGTCATGTGATTTGGTATTGAGGTATTATATACTGATTAGCTTGTGTAATGATTTTGGAGTATGATTGGTGGTAAGAAATGAGAGCTAGTTTATGCTCAAAAATAAGATATTATAAGCTGTAAATTTTTGAAGAATGCGGGCGATACATATTACTCGTATTATTTAGTTATCTAAAGGCAATGTTGGATGATTATTTTGATAGTTTGTTCTTGATAATCTGATAAAGGTTACCTTTATTGGCAAATTTGTGGAGAGCAATTGGTGATTATATAAGGCTTATTATGGCAAAATTGTGGAAATCGGGAGCTAGTACCTAACATCTGAACCGTTTATCTTGGTATGATCTTTGCACATATAGTATATGTTACTATAGAGAAATAAATTTTTAGCTAGCTTTGCATAATGAATTGAATTAGTAATATAATAGTTAAAAAGAAAAAATTTGGGATAATCTGGGCTAAATGACATAATTTATTATGGAGTAAATTATATTTTAAATCTAAAAACCGAGTTTTCGAGTGAAAGTGAGTACGAGTTGCATATTAGATTCTTGATTCAAAAATGACCAAAACGGGGCTCCTGCTGTTTTTCTAGCTGCTGCTGCAGTCATATGCGTGGCTTTGCATAACATGCAAACTCAAACCTGGATTGCTATGCCATCGGGTTTGACTGCTGTCTGTCATCTTACACAGCTTTTTAAATTTTTGTGAATGACCCTTTAAAAAAGGCAGCCTACACTGAAGTTCTACAAGAACTTGAACGATAGCGCCAAAAGTCTTTTTGATAATCGCATGAAGGCCTAAATGACGTTTCCAACCTTGTGTGAAATTTCGGAAGGCAATTTTAGCCATTTTTTAAGTTTTTAGCTCAAATGCAGTATGATGATAAATAAATTGTATTCTTGGAATTGTAACATTACAGACTATGAAACGAATCAGTATCCTTATATCTTAGTTTAAAATAATTTGCTACTACATCTAAGGGGGCGGGGAATTAGATTACTTTGTGGCATTAACGTTGACGTTACAGTCTAAGTTTCGTAATAGTCTTAGCTCAAATAGGTGAGCCATTTAATTCTGATATATTCTTGACGGTACGATTATATATTTGGCTATATCGGTAAGATTTATAATACCGAGTTTTATTATTATTTGCAATTATGCTGTTTTTCGCTCTCTTGTGCCATGTACCCAAATTTCATTAAAATCCATTAATCAATTTTACGGCCTGTAATCTCCTGGCGTATTACAAGATACAAATGTACAAACGCACAGATTAGGCGGACATCAAGCTAAGTCGAGCTAAGTCAACCTAAGAGGTGATTCTCAGTCGTTATATATATATATATTTATATATATTTATGGGGTT
Source organism: Haematobia irritans (assembly GCA_003123925.1). Lineage (NCBI taxonomy): Eukaryota > Metazoa > Arthropoda > Insecta > Diptera > Muscidae > Haematobia > Haematobia irritans. Next base: position 5,193 of record PGFW01002743.1, read on the forward strand.
GAGATCAATATTTCTGGCAAGCACATTTTTTGGCAGATCAAAGTTATTATACCATCACCCCTATTGTAGTTTTGGGTTAAGAGACACTTTCTAAAGTAATTTTGATAAGAAAAATTCGTCTGTTGGAAGTCAAGTTAACAAAGTTGGCGAAAATTGTTAATTCTTGTTATTCGGCATGTATTTGGATGTGACAACATTCTATGCCACCTAATAATACATCAGTGCATAGTTAGAAGTGGGTACTTAAATTCCAGGGTACGGGAACAATATCTCTCCATTCTAAGTTGGCTATAGCTGTGGGTGTGTGTTGGGTTAGTGTGTAATGGAAATATTTAAGAAATTTGCAATATTTTATGTAAATATTTGATATTATTAGGCTTATACTCAAATTACTTTATACAGCTATTTACTTTGCAAAAACCAGCGATCGAACAGAAAAACAAACGGAAAGTCTGCACTTATGCTCTCACAAAGGAAGCATCGTGAAAAAAAAACCCAGCAAAACTGTAACAAATAATAGTATTTTGTTTTATTTCTTCACCACAGCAATTTTAAATAAGGTACTTATTGTTAGGGACCATATACGATATAGTAGAGCTTACAACGAAATAATTGTGACTTGTGAGTGTCATTAAGTGGTTATGACAATAGATTCGTAATAACACACCCTAGTGAAGTTTGATTTGGTGAAGAAATTCAATAAAAATTTGTGTGTTTTTGCCTATTTTTCATAACAATTGCATGTTAGAAGTATATTAAATATTAATATAACAACAGCTGTTATGGACCCATAAAGGCACCATAAAGTGATTTCCTTATACGACTAAGGGGAAGCCAACGTGGTCAATGTTAACATGCCACCTTGCATATACAATTTATGGTTCGATTCCTGCTTCGACCTACGCCAACAATTTTTCAGCGTGAGAATATCCCACCTCAGAATGCTGGTGATATTCTTAGTGTTTCAAAGCTTCTCTAATTGGATATACTGCAATGTGGAACGCCGTCCGGAGCGCGCTATAAAAGAGGTCCCTTGTCATTGACTAACATGGGCAGCACTCAGTGATAAAAGAAAATTTCACCACTGGAATGGACTGAATAGTCTAAGTGAGCCTGATACATCGGGCTGCCACCTAACCTAAGACACAGTAGAGTCACTTTTCGCTTCACCAAGTGAGGAGAAACCTCAATCCACAATCGATTCGCGAAGTAGTTGACCCATTTATTGATTTGCTCTATTTGGATCCAAAGATTTGGGTACTAAAAAAAGCAATTTTTTGAAACTATCTAGATTCAAATTTAGGATCAGTAAATTTAAAATTAGGAGACATATCTCGTTCATTTAATTTTCATTTTTATCCCTAAACCACATAGTGTTTTAGGGTATAATAACCTTGATCTGCCAAAAAATGTACCTACCAGAAATATTGATTTTAAAATATATACTGATCGACTCAGAATCACCTCCTGAGTCGATCTAGCGCTTGGTGTCCGTCCGTCTGTCCATGTATTTGTTGTTCGCAGGATTCCGGTCGCAATTATTAACCGACTTTGATGAAATTTGATACAGAGTGTTTTTGGGGCACAAGGACGAACGCTATTGCATTTGGAAGAAATCGGATCAAATTTAGATATAGCTCCCATATATATGTATCGCCCGATTTCGACAAATGGGGTCACGTTGCGCTTTATTAACTCGTCACCGGATAGTCGTCCAAATTTCGGCACAAGGTAATATTTTTGCTATCATCTCTTTAAGTATGGGCAAAATTTTTATCCGAAATCGGTTTCATTGATTTAGAATATAGCTCTCTATATATATGTATCGGCCTCGTAATTTTTGCCCCAAATTATGTTTGTTCATAAACTCCTTATCATTAACAAATCTACTTCAGAAACTTGCCTCAGGTCTAATCTTCTATAGTGCTAACCAATTATGTGCAAAATTAATCGAATGCGTAAATCGGTTCGATTTAAGCTATTAGCCTCCAGTATTAAACGGCCGATTTTGCCAAGTCCTGTCCGTAAAATCTCAATCCTGACTGTATTGCAAGATTATAATGGCTAAATGGTAATTTCTTCTATAGCATTAATCTGTTAGTGTGATCAACAATTACTGTCATGAAATAGGTTCGTATTTAGATAAATACTACCAGGTAATATGGCTTTTCCCGCTTCCTGACTTTAGACTTTTCTCTCAACTTGTATGTTAATAATGGTCCCCCTCTGAATATTAAGTAACATTCCTAAAATTCAATAAAAAAAGACGTGGAAACTTTCTTGCTAAATAAAAGATTTGAATTATTTTTAATAGTATATTTCCTTAATTTTGTGTAAATTTATTGTCCTATTGGTTATAACATTGAAGTGTAGTATGTGCTATTCCCATTTTCCAAAAATAAATTCTGTATACTCATTATTTTTTTTATACTTGAGTATATGTGAAGAATATAAAACCTCTAACTCCTGCATTAAAGTCTTGTAAATTACTTCTCGGAGAATCTTCTCTAAAGTGTTATCTGGCAATTGGAATTCCTTAGCTAAAATACCAGTTACCGTAGTCATCCCTTCTCTTCTGTAGAAAATTAAAACGATGTAGACTTGTTTGTATGACTATATCAAAAGTTAGCATATTTTTTTGAAACCAAAGTGATTGATATATTGTACGGTTATAATTTAACGACTATACTTACTAATGACACTTGCAGTAGTGAGTTACGTTACTATAATATGGTTTATGTTCAATAGCCACGTTTGATATCGCTTATGTTTGTTAACCATATGATTTTTATTAGGTAGAATACGGGCATTTTTGCCTTCTTAATTTATAGAATTCATGCCATTAATTAAACTATGAGTTAAATCATTTCTTGGCAATAATATTATGTTTCTAAATTTATTTAGTTGTTTCATCGATTTACCCTTCGCACGCTGTTCCTTTGAGAACAAATGCCCTTTGGAATTTATTACATATTAGATGCAGTCGAAATTCACACTGAGCAAATATCCTGAGAATTATATGGGGGATAAATGTTTAGTAATTTGTAATGAGTATTATTGCGATATTAGTATTAGAAAAATCCTATGTTCATATTTTATCTTTCGAGGTCATTTGACTTCATTAAAAGGTTTTTATAGTTAAAGAAATCGTGCATACATATGGGTGGCCACGTCTAATATTATTATAGTAAAGGAAAGATAAAATTTTATGCTAGTTGGATAATTATATAATAGATTATTGATAATTAAACTATAGTGGCAATTCTATCATGAAACTTAAAACTTTTTATTATCCAATAAGTGCTTGAAACACTGATAATGCATAGAGTTTTCATTTGTTTCCTTTTGGTCGCACCGTATAAAAAAATCATATTTAAGTTGGTGCGATAGTAAATATTGTATTATATTATTACATATGGAATAAACTGGCCGCATATTATATGCTTTATTATGAAGGAAGTATAATGTGAGAATACGCGTTTTTATGGGAAGCAAGTGTGTAAAATTAACCAATCTGAAAAAAAATTTTTGCTTATTTAGATTATTTTTGGGAATTTTCATGTATTTCTCACATTGTGTGGTGCTGTTTATACGAGAATTAAGCGCAATAATTGCTTATGCGTTGGGACTATATTATCACCTAATCACTATGTTTTTCTAAAATTATTAGAAGGGTTTGATGACGGTCACTAAAATTTGGTCAGGGTTTAATAACGCGTTTTTCTTTTTCAAGTTTTCAATTAGTATTAAAATTCAGGAGAAAATTCAGTTAGGCTTTCGCTTTTCACTCAGAATCCGTATAATGCCAGGGCCTCTAACGCTCGTTGACCATTACCTCTGTCCAATCTTAGATTTTTGTATCGCATGCTCATCCTGTTGTCACTTTCTTCGCCGACAGAAGCCAGTTTTCCTGTTGAACTTCTGCTTCGTTCCTTTAGCTAGTTTTTGGTCTTGTCTTTAGTGTCTCCTGTCTTGATCAGATTAGCCCATTGTATTGTCTCATATATGGTCGGGGCTCTGGGCGCTGTTGCGTGTTCTAAGTGTTTCTTGTCCTTTGGTTAATCTTTCTCACCTGCACGTTGTTGTGCGGCGTACGCACTACCATGCCTTTTTACCGTCAATGGCAAGAATGCGCAAATTCCGGCCAAAACAGTATTTCGGATCAAACCGGTTTCTCATCAGCAAAGGTCAGTCAGACGTTTTATTCAATACATCTTGTCATACGAAAATTTCCTTGGGTTTATCAGTCTTCCGGTGAAGCAGAAAGAATGCTTGTCTTTTCAATGCCACAGGTACATGATGGCTTGTCCAGAACCATGTATGATTTTCTTTTGCGAACTTTGTTACTATTTTATGTGCTTGAAAAATATCCCTTTTCCTCTCTTCCTTTTTGCCAGATATTTAAAACTCTCTGTCCCGGAAGTGCTGCTTGTGAGGTCGGCTTGATCTAGGTTGCGTTAGTCTTTGTGCATTTATCCGTTCCGCAGTCAGACTTCGTCGTGTAACAGCTCTCCGTATCGCGTTTTGGCCGCGGTATTTATTGTTTTATCATTTCGCTGATTTTGGTATTCACTAACCTGTTCTGTGTTAGTCGATTATTGTCCTTGTACTTTTGTTTTTGTTGGCTCGAATGACATCGGTTGGTTTAACGATACATTTTTTTACCTTTTGTTCAGCTTTATTTGCGTGCTCTATCGGAGAGGAGAGGTAAGGTGTTTCGCATTGAAACTAATTTTCTTTGTATTTGTTTTTGCGTTTACGCTGGCCACTTCTCTTGTGCTTCTCAAGCGGTCTTACGGCAGGTTTTTTGCTGATTTCCAGACTTTCCTGCTATCGACAAACGTTCCCTCAATCACTTTTATTGAACTTTGTAATCGGTTGATTCTGGCAATCTTTTTGGAATCTTTTCAAGTTTGCTTTGGGTTGCTGAGTTAGGGCTTTCTGGATTTTACGCTGATTGGGCGAGCTAAACTTTGGTACGTCTAGTTATTTTTTAATTTTTTTTGTTTTCGTGTCTCTTTCTTGGCTTGACGGTTCTATTTCAACTGTTTAGATGATAATTTACTCCAAACAGACAAAAATATAAAAATTTCGTAATTTTGGATGAAAATTTGTTGGCATAGATTAGGGTGAAACGGTCGGGAATATATTATGACTATTTGTCCTTTAAATTTTGTCTTATTTAAAAAACCTTTGAACAACTCCTCTTATTGTTTGAGGTGTGTGCTATGGTATGAAAATATTGCTCCTATTTGAGTATTTTGTGAATTCCCACTCTCAGGTTGTCACAAATGGTACCGTCCAAGCAAGATGTTAGGGCAGCGTACCAATAAGTAATTGCTTCGCGGCTCATCGCGAAATACCGAGGCTTACTCTGCACCCAATTAGCTGAAAGTTCCAAATAGTTGCCAATCATACCGGTTACAAATGTAATCTAAAGTGTTTGTGGGAACGTTCTTCGTCGGATAGCGCAAGAAGTTCTGGATGAACAACCGGTAAGCCGCTGATGACGATTTAAAGAGAGCTTTGGCCTGTAGTTTCAAGCCGAAACCGCCTAACCTCTTTCTCTGAGATGCTCGCAAATAAGCTGGGTGTATCGTCCTTACAACGCGTGCATGCGACCAAAAATACGAGTTTCTGGGACTATTCGACTAACAATATATAGGTATTTGATTCCATAATTCGCGATGTAATAAACTAAAATCGACGGCTCTAAAACGGCGGATACCGTGAGGCCTGTTATCATCGGTACGAAGGTTTGACTTCGTGGTTAATGGATTTATATCGGAAACCTACGGTGCAAAGTCTCGATTCTATTCCAAGCAGCTTCTCGGGACCAGGAGTTTTATAGCATTAAAGAAGGGCGAATTAGGGATATTTTTCAAGCACTATATATAACTGTCCTATAAGTTCGCAATTATGAAATATCTGGTGTTGGACAAGTTCCATCCTGTTTTACTTGTGCGTTGAAAAGCAGCATTTTCATAGCTTCTCAGGACTGTCAACCAATGATAATTTTTCGCCGCAAAAAGAAGATGTCTTGAAATAAAACGTCGCTGGCTGTGCCTTTCCTGTGAAGAAACAAACGGTTTTCCGTACTGAGTTTTGGCCCGTGATTTGGCAGTCTTAGCTCAATATAGCGGTTAAAAAAGGCAGTGGAGTTCCGTTAACGCCGGCACTTTCATACGTTGCATAGGTGGTTTCTTCTTCTATAATGGACAGAGACTTGCCTCTTCTTTCATATCACGCCAGAGCCACCGGTTTCCCAATTTGCGAAGAATATAACTGGGCTATTTTCATAGGCGGTCTAATCCTAAAGAAGACCAAATTTAAAACCTCGCTAAGGGACGATGCAGCAGTTCAAAGGCAAAACTGGCTTTCTGCGGCGAAAGAAAGTGGACAAGGTGGCTGTACAAAAAATCTGATGGCAGGTGTCAAAGCGTGAGGCCGCAAATTCGGATTGGAAAAGCGAAAGCCTAACTGAATATTTTTCCTGAATTTATACTAATTGAACACTTGAATAAAGAAACGACGTTTTCCCTTTGACCAACTTTTGCAGCCGTATCAACCCTTTAAGTTTTGAAAAACTAGTGTGGTGCAATATAGTCCAACGCTAAGCAAATTTTCGCCTCTAATTTGTAATAAAGCTACGCACAATGTGGAAAAGTCTAATTAAATCCGCAAAAATATCTATAGCAAATTTTTTCAGATTGGTAATTATTAACACACTTGCTTCCGCAATAAAAACGCATTCTCACATTCTCTTCTTAAGCATATATATGCGGAAGTTTTTCCGCATATGTTATATAATCATATTTCTAGTCGCCACTTAAAATGTTTCTTTTTATCCGGAGGACCAAACAAGGACAAATAAAACTCTTCTTTCAGTGTAGACATTTTGGATAATAAAAATTTTAATTTCATATAATGCATATTGTTATTATCGATATCTGATGTATGTATTCTCAAATAGATAAATTTGTATCGTCTTTATATAATAATATAGACGTTGCTATGCAACATTTCTCTTTACCCTATAAAAACTTTAATGTCATGCTCGAAAAGAAAAAATATCAAAAAGGTTTTCTAAACTATATGCCATCAGATCTAATTAGCAAAATTTACTGTAAGCAATTTACCCCCAATAATTCTAGACTATTGCTCGTGAATTTAATTACTCTAGATATGTTAAAGATTCCAAAGGGCATTTTGTTCAAGAACGGCTCAAGGGTATATGACCACTTATTTAGGCATAATAAACCAAGTGATTTAACTCATAGTTTAATATATGCAGAATTTCTATAGGGCAAAATGGCCCGGTATATTAACCTATAACAATCCTATGGTAAACAAACATAAGCGACATATTGCTTTAGACATAACCTATTAATGTACGTAATATATGCAAGTGTCCAATAGTAAGTATGTCGAGTTTATACCGTCATAATATCAAATAGCATTTTGTTTCAAACAAACTATCTACTTTTGTATAAGTGCTACAAAAGAGTCGTACATCGTTTTTATTTCTACACGAGAGATGACTTCGTACTGGTTTTAGCCTTAAGGAAATTCAATTGCCAAGATCACTTTATGGAGAGATTCTCCGGAAGTACATTACGACTTTATGCGGTAGGTTTTTATCTTCCATATACTCAAGATAAAAAATTGAGTATACGTTTATATTTGAAAATGGGTCCACATCTATCACTAAAAAAAGTTTTAGGAACAATCAAATTTACACAAATTAAGGACAAATTACTTGTAAAATAATCAAATTTTTATTAGAACGAAAGTTTCTCTAAAACGGGTTTTCTTTTTTTATTAAAATTTAAGGAATGTTACTGGAATATTGAGAACCATTATTAAACAAGTGAGGAAGTCTAAAGTCGGGCCGGAGCATTATACAGTGGTAGCGTATATCTAATAATCTGAACCCGATTTCGACTAATACTTTTGCACATACAATTGACTTGCTATAGAGATTACATTTAGCGCAATATTTTGAAATAACAGTCGTTGAGTTTTAACGCAGACTTTGGCAAAGATCGGCCGTTATATATGGACAGGCTATAGGCTAATATCTTGAAGCCGATTGTCGTTGATAATTTGTTGCAACATATTGTTAGCACTATAGAAGATTAGACCTGAGCCAAAGTTTGAAGTAAGAATTTTGTTAATGATAACGGTTTTATGACCATATTTTGCAAAATCGCGGCGAGTACATATATATGAGAGCTATAATCTAAATCTGAAAGCCGATTACGATAAAATTTTGCATACTTTAAAGGATGATGCAAAATATTACCTTGTGCCAAAATTTTAGACGACTATCGTGAGTAATAAGCCGGCGAACGTGACACCCCGCCGCCGTTGGTTTGATTCGAAAATCGGCGATACATATATATGGAGCTATATCTAAATTCTGATGCCGATTATCTTCCAAATGCAATACGTTCGTCTCTTGTGCCCAAAACACTTCTGTATCAAATTATCATCAAAGTCGTTACTAATTGGCGACCGAAATCCTGCGAACACAAATAATGGACAGACGGACGGACAACCAAGACGCTAGAGTCGACTCAGGAGGTGATTCCTGAGTCGATCAAGTATATATTTTAAATCAATATTCTGGTAGGTACATTTTTTTGGCGCAGATACAAGGTTATTATACCCTAAACACTATGTGGTTTAGGGTATAAAAATGAAAATTAAATGAACGAGATATGTCTCCTAATTTTAAATTTACTGATCCTAAATTTGAATCTAGATAGTTTCAAAAAAATTGCTTTTGTTTAGTACCCAAATCTTTGGATCCAAATAAGAGCAAATCAATAAATGGGTCAACTACTTCGCGAATCGATTGTGGATTGAGGTTCTCCTCACTTGGTGAAGCGAAAAGTGTACTTACTGTGTCTTAGGTTAGGTGGCAGCCCGATGTATCAGGATCACGCCGAACCTGCGAACAAGAAACAAAGGACAACGCACAGATTGCGGACATCAAGGCTAAGTCGAGCTAAGTCAACCTAAGAGTGATTCTCAGTCGTTATATATATATAATTTTATGGGGTTTGAGATCAATATTTCTGGCAAGCACATTTTTTGGCAGATCAAAGTTATTATACCATCACCCCTATGTAGTTTTGGGTTAAGAGACACTTTCTAAAGTAATTTTGATAAGTAAAAATTTCGTCTGTTGGAAGTCCAAGTTAACAAAGGTTTGGCGAAAATTGTAATTCTTGTTATTCGGGCATGTATTTGGAATGTGAATCAACCATTCTATGCCACCCTAATATACATCAGTGCATAGTTAGAAGTGGGTACTTAAATTCAGGGTACGGGAACAATATCCTCCATCTAAGTGGCTATAGCTGTGGGTGTGTGTTTGGGTTAGTGTGTTATGGAAATATTTAAGAAATTTGCATATTTTATGTAAATATTTGATATTATTAGGCTTATACTCAAATTACTTTATACAGCTATTTACTTTGCAAAAAACCAGCGATCGAACAGAAAACACAAAGGAAAGTCTGCACTTATGCTCTCACAAAGGAAGCATCGTGAAAAAAAAACCCAAGCAAAACTGTAACAAAATAATATTTGTTATTTTCATTCACCACAGCAATTTTAAATAAGGTACTTATTGTTAGGGACCATATACGATATAGTAGAGCTTACAACGAAATAATTGTGTACTGTGAGTGTCATAATGGTTATGACAATAGATTCGTTAATAACACACCCTATGAAGTTTGATTTGGTTGAAGGAAATTCAAATAAAAATTGTGTGTTTTTTGCCATTTTCATAACAATTGCATGTTAGAAGTATATCTAAAATAATACTAATACAACAGCTGTTATGGACCCATAAAGGGCACCATAAATTAATTTCCTTATACGACTAAGGGGAGCCAACGTGGTGCAATGGTTAACATGCCCACCTTGCATATACAAGTTTATGGGTTCGATTCCTGCTTCGACCTAACGCCAACAATTTTTCAGCGGTGGAATATCCCACCTCAGTAATGCTGGTGATATTTCTTAGTGTTCAAAGCTTCTCTAATTGGATATACTGCAATGTGGAACGCCGTCCGGACTCGGCTATAAAAGGAGGTCCCTTGTCATTGAGCTTAACATGGGCAGCACTCAGTGATAAAAAAAATTCCCACTGGAAAGGACTGAATAGTCGAGGAG
>PGFW01002743.1:48555-62391 GCA_003123925.1 Haematobia irritans
GATATGGGCTAGCATCTTTGGTTATAGTTTTTTTTAATTAAGAAAACATTTTTACTTTGAATTCGGATTTTCAAACTCGCATTTGTTTGTAGGTAAATAGTTTTATTAAATAACGCAAAAAGTTAATGAAAATTTGATAAATGAGATTAGTATCTTCATTTTAATTTTGTAAATCCTAGATTTTAAGCCAAATAGGTCGCAAAAAATGACTTTGTTTTAAAGAAGAAGCGTCTTTGGCTCAATACCAAATTCCTTAAGGGAAGATCAAAGTCTTTGGATCCAAGTAAACTTTGCAGTTACACGTTTGCCGTAAAATAAAGTTAGTCTATCGTGACTCTTGTGAACTATTTTTCAACGTCTCACTTTACATGATAGAATTAGAATACAACGCATTGATTTTTTATGTGACGAAATTATTTATGATGACACAAACAAAATGAATGGACGAATTTATAGACATTTACTAATATAAGAAAATTCCATAAAGTTAATTAAGAAAGTCTGTCACCTAGGTGTTATATATCTCTCTTGCATTTGCATGGATGGATGAACTTGATTCTTGGATTGTGGTATTTATTTTTGTTGTTGTTAAAATATAAAGTTGACGGAACTACATTCTTTGAAATATTAAGCCTATTTTTCCATAATATAATTATTAATATGTTTATTTTTTATACCACTTTAATTTATAAGAAAGGTGCAAATCTACGATAAATCAAAAAGTTGTAATCTACCAATCCATCCATGACGTCAACTTAACCTAGTCGAAGTTTAGCAGTTGAAACTAAAGAAAGAGGTTTTGCAAAGATTGAAACTTGTCAATCATGTAAAACCAAATGTAAGATAATCTATTCGATCAGAAATGAAAAAAAAGTATAAGTTTACATTGAGTCCATTGCACTCTTGGCAAGCGCAATATTTTATATAAAATTTGTTTGGTATACTATTCCAGACTTATTAAACAAAAAACTCCACGGAAATACCATCATTAAAAACGATCTGGTTAGTGTGCCATAATCAACGCGACTGCTTGGACAAAAATGCCGTCAAATTTTATGGGCGATATAAAACAGAAAAAAAACAAACTGAGTGTTCAAAAACAACAGCAATGGGGGTTAGCCCCAATCCACTAAGTTTTTTTTTAATTAAAATCGAAATGCTTGGAAAACCCCGCAAAAGCTACAAAATTTCACCAGACTGACTTGATTGTATGACGAGGTATGCTTGGCCTGAGCTATGTGAAATAAATAACGACGCCAACGATACGAACGCAGTAACGAACGACATCGACTTACAACCAAACCAGATCTTACCAAATATCGTTTGTGAACCGGCATTTTTTTCATAGCTTCGTATTGGCGCCACAAAAATCAACCAAAAAACAAAAATACATATGCAAATATTTCCAATGGATGTTCCAAAAAAACAAATATTATAAACAATTATTTATATTATATCACAGAGGATCTTAACCTTTCACAAAACAAGAAAAAAAACAACAACAAAATGGTAACAATAAAGAAATTCCCAAAAACAAATCTTCATTCATAACTGCTTTATGAGCGATGTGATGGTAATCCCAGACATTTATTTCAAAGGCCCGGAAGAAGAAGAAATTATATGTCAATCAAGCAAAAAAATGTATAAAATATATTTCTTAAAAAAATATATCATTGTTTTTTTGCTAAAATTTTTAAATACTTTTCTAAATGTTGTCTCTCTCTCTCACTCTATTGTTTCTAAATGTGTTTGTTAATTATAATAAAATGAAGGCTTTAAGTTTGATATCTTCTACAATGTTAGAGAAATGTTTTGTATTTTATAGTTGATCAAGAAAGAAAAAACACAAAATAGAATTTAAATAAATACGAGCTTGGCTAAATGATATGCAGTTAGAAATAATTAATTGGCAATTGATTGATTAAAAGTAATTAATGATCTTTTGATATTTTGAAATGACTACCGCACTTTTCGCGAAGTCGATATAATAATCATATATCACAAATTTTAATTATATATATATATATTTTTAAAGTTTTATACAATATTGAGAAATTAATTTGTAATCTCTCTAACTAATTTACATGCTTGATAATAGGAATGTTCACTTAAAAAAAGGTGAACCCTATATAGCACTAAAGCTAATTTAATTATATTTTAGTTCTATCTTGACTTAGGTTTTTGTGTACGTTAGTTAAATGAACTGAAAAGTGGGGAAAATTATGCACTAATGAAATATAAAATTGTAAATTTTACCAATATTTCGCCTATCATAAACTTCGTATGGTACTAAAGACATTTTTGCAATTTTTAACTACAATTTTTCCAAATTTTCTTTAACATGTGGAAAAACTATTTATGTCTAATAATTTTTTTTGTTTTTTCTTTTTTTTTAATTATAATTTTGGGAGTATATACTAGACAGATACAATGTGATTTTATATTGCTTTTCTTATTTCTAATTTTTTAGGATATTGGAAAAAATGGAAAAATGTCTTATCGTTAGAGATCAAAAATTCTATAAATATTAGTTTATTTTGCCATCATTACTATGAGAGTTTATTTGGCAGTATCTAATTTAGCAAGTTATTATATTTGATTCACAATAAAACATAATAATAAATAGTAAAAAACAAGTATATACAGCCGTAAGTCTCGGACAAGAAGATATATATATATATAACCTCCCCAACAAATGGAATTGCGTAGAAAACTTCTACGATAAGAGACTGGCAATCGCACAAAAAGTGTTTCAGAAATCTACCTTGGAGTGAAATTGCTCGCCAAGGGAGCTTCAAAACAAAATCTCGGATCGAGTTTAAAAGTGGCAAATGATAAAACTGGATATGGACCAATTTTGGCATGGAATAAATAAAAATACTACCACTACGACCAATTTCAACCAGATCGAATGAATTTTGCTTCCTCCAAAAGGCACCGGGGTCAAATCTGGCGATCGTGGATATGGAGTATATTATAATTATGTACTCGAAGGAACCAAATTCCTGCATGGTTGTTGGATACCATAAACTAACATCACGTACCAAATTTCAACCGAATGGGAAGAATTTTGCTCTTCCAAGATGCTCCGGAGGTCAAATCTGGGGATCGGTTTATATGGGGCCTATATATAATTATGGGCCGATATCGACCAATTTTTGCATGGGTGTTTGAGGCCATATACAAACATCACGTACCAAATTTCAACTGAATCAGATGAATTTTGGCCTTTCAAGAGGCTCCGGAGGTTAAATCTGGTGATCGGTTTATATGGGGGCTATATTAATTATAAACCGATATGACCGAATTTTTGCATGGTTATTAAAGACCATATAATCTAACATCATGATACATTTCAGCCGGATCGGATGAAATTTGTTCTCCTTAGAGGCTCCGCAAAGCCAAATCGGGGATCGTTTATATGGGGGCTATATATAATTATGGACCGATGTGGACCAATTTTGCATGGTGTTAGAGACCCATATACTAACACCACATACAAAATTTTCAGACGGATTCGGAATGAAATTTGCTTGCCTTAGAGGCCTCGCAAGCCAAATTTGGGTCCGTTTATATGGGATAATACCTAAAAGTGGACCGATATGGCCCATTTGCAATACCATCCGACTGCCATCAGTAACAACTACTTGTGCCAAGGTTTAAGTCATAGCTGTTTCGGGGAAGCTTACGACTTTTCACGAGCGGACGCGACGGACGGACGGACGTGCTCAGATCGACTCAGAATTCACTTACGACCCAGAATATAATAATAACTTATGGGGTCCTTAGAGCAATAAGCTTTGCGATGTGTGTAGCAAATGGAATGATTAAAGTTAATATACCCCCATCCTATGTGGGGAGGGTATAAAAACACAGAAGAAAACTAAACTGTTTTATGGGCGAAAATTAATTTAATATTTATGTCCTCCATTTTTTGAGATTTCCACAATGCGATATTAACATAATTAAAATTTACTGACATTTTATGGATTTTTAACTAATATTTACGAATTTCTCATAAAGGTAAAACTGAACTAAAATTAAAGAAGATGTGTCTCGAAAAGAAGCCTCGCACTGTTGTGCTCCACAGGTCATATTCGAACTGCTTCGGAAACGGTTACAGCTTTCATGAATGGCCAGTTCGAGTTTGTACTGAGTGGCTTCGTACCATCCTACATTCTCCTCATGAAAAAAGTCAGTTCGTACCCATGGTTCGTCACGTCCTCCTTCTTTTGTAGCTTCGCAACTCCAGATCTACTGCACACACGTATTGTATTACCTCTGTGAAACCAGTTTGACAGTGAATTTATACTTTAGAAGTCGAGCTGTGCCAGCGAGAGCACTCTTGGTTTTTTGTGGACAGCTTAGTCAAATTGGTCCCATCCGTGGCTTGTTTTTTTTTTCGAAAAAAGAAAAATAGGATGGTTAAAATTATATTTATGTTAGTCCAACTAAGAGTGGAGAGGCATTCGATTTTACAATTGGAAAATTCTTTTGAATTAAAGATATCTTGTCCTTGCTAAATCTTATTCAGATTTTTCAATACTTCAATTGAAAGCAACTTAAATTTTGAATCCGAAAATAGTTTTTGAAATAAGAAACGTCTTGCAAAGTTTATTTTAAAGGTGCCTATTATGTATGGTATAAAATTGGGCGTTAGGAAGTGGCTAATAATTACAATGACAATTGTCGTGAAAAAATGCAACACTATCGAAACCTAAAAAAAACGGAAAGTAATAGATCTCTATTAAATTTGCCTACTACTTGCCCGCAATCCCTTGATTCGGCCTCGTCTGTCATACGCTTATCAAATATTGACATTCTGTGTATTGAGGAAACTAAGGTCTGTCTCTTATACACAACTACATTAACAATTGATCATTGATTGACATAAAGAGTCAGACTATTTTAACATAATGTATAGATTCTAACAATGGAGAGAATATTAATGTTCTCTTTAAAAAAGATTCTTCGTTCTTCCTACTAAAGCTGCAGGCTACCTAAAAATAATTCATAGAGTATGTGAAGATCAATGACTAAGAAGGAAGATATTTAGCATGTAAACAAATAGTCGTGTTTTTAGAAAAAAAAACTAGATTGCATTTGGCGCCTTTCTCCCTCTCTGTCTCTCTGTTTCTCTAGGTTATATGTATCGAGTAAAAAGTCAGAGATAAAGAGAGAATAAAAATTAATATTTATTTGCTAGATTTATACATTCTTATATGAACGGGTAAGACTTTATAGGGTAAAGGGAAGGGTGTGCTCTCCTTTAAAATTATCGTTAATTCAAATGGTTATCTCTTCCAAGCTATGTACGTAAAAAGACTGCAATGAGTGTATTGGTGACTCAGAAGGAAGCTATTCAGTTTGTAAACAAAAATTGAAAAGAGAGCCGAAGACAAACTGGATTGCATTACCCCTCTCTCTCTTTTCTCTCATTGGTATAGAATGCAGAGAGTTAGCACTCATTTAGCCTATAACATCCATGATATATGATTTGTTTACATACGAAAAGTTAGCAATTTATCGTTAACTCAAAATCTTCCAACTCAAAATCTTTTGTGAAGCAAATATCCTTACTAAATAAATGATTACACTTTGTTTTTAAATTTTAATTTTCTTTGTATTTAGGAAAATTTGTTTCCAATTTTTTGTTTTTCTTCTTCTTGTTGTTGTCTTTTTTCATTATCACAATATAATATAATAAAACAAAGTTATCGATAAATTGTCAAAAATATAATTACAGCTGTTAGGCTGTTGACTTTCTTTTTGGTTTCTTTTTAAAATGTTTCCTATACATTTTCTTATGAGAATGTTTTAAATTGGTTTTAACAAAACAAAACTTAAAATTAATAATAAATAATTTCTGGTTTTTTTTCTTACACACTAATAATTACTGGATAGGATTCTAAAATAAAGCTATTGGGTTCAGTCAGTCATTTGGTGATGAGATATGGCTAAAGAGCGTTTTTAAAAATCTCTTGCCTTGTTGATTTTCTTAGAGATTTATCAGCCTAGCGCCAATTCATCTCAAACAATATTGGGATGTTCCCTTACATTTGTTCGATGATGAATATAACGACCATCTTGATGTTTTTGATGGGCTTGTTGTTGGGGCTGTTGTTGTTGCTGCTGCTGCTGATAATTGGCCTGACTGTTGCCAATTTTTGAATCTATCCAATCCAGATAATGAGTTACACGTGTGAATCCTCCAGGAATATTTGTTTCACAACCATCGGCGGGACCAAAACTAGTTACGCCCACTACCATTTGAGTACCCTTGAGAACCAAAGGACCACCAGAGTCACCGGAACATACTGTCTCATCTTTTAATCCCTTAGCACAGAGAACACCATCGGTAACTACGTCAAATTCATCGGCACATTCTTCATTGGAAATTACTCTCAATTCGGTAAATTGCATGGGATCCGAGTTTGTTGTTTCCCCGGCTGCACCCCAACCTGTGGCTACCACACGTGATCCAATAAATTGATCATTACGCATGGCATGAGGCAAAGCAGCTGGCTTAATTCGTGAAGTAAAGACAATATCTTCGGGTAATTTCACTAGGGCTATATCATTTGCTGCAGTGGATGGGTTGAAACGTTCGTGGACAATGAATTTATTACTACGGAGAACAACTTTGCCTGCTTCCATGGATTCGTCAACACTTTTTGTACCCAGATACACATCGAAATGGGTAACACCCATGGTACAATGGCCAGCGGTAAGAATCCAGCGATTATCCAGTAGAGTACCACCACACAATATCCGTTTCCGCCACAATTGTTTGCCGATCAGCATCACTTGATATGGGAATTTTTCTATATGACCATATTTAGATTGACCCACGGCATAGGATGCGGAACCATCGATTAAACATAAAAGCCATATAAGGCCACAGTACATTAGAAACAAACGTAATGACATTTTTGTTTTTATATTGTATGTTTTAACTTTGCACTTTAAGCCGTTAATTTTTTAAATCAAATTGTCTTTTTTTTGAATTTGGTAAAAGTTCTTTTCTTATTTTTCACTTCTATTTAAATAATTCCCGCTTCTAAAATATTTTTTTATCCGGAGTTTTTCTGAAATTTTGTATTTATTTGCTTTTGGTAAGCTGATTGTGTTGTTCACTATTCAAACTCTTGTTTAAATCTAAACTCATTCTAACTGAGCACTGAAATTTTATTTCAAATGCCTTGTACCAGTGACGTGCCGCTCTTCTTCGGCTCACCGCCGATTCGAAAAATTAAAAACAAAACATTAAGACGTCGAGACTTCGGTGCGCGAGCAGGTGCAACAACAAATCTCGTTTTACGTTTCAAAATCGCCGTATATATAATTTGCTGGAATTTTGTGCCCGTTTCATTATAAAGCTTTTGTGAGTATGTGTGTTTGTGTGTGTTTTTTGGGAATTTCGTTTGGCAATGATGAGTCTTTTATTTTTATGATGTTTTCAACGTCGTCAATAATATTGTCGTTGACTTTAGTGCCCTGAACATCCCGGAGATTTTTTTGGGGTAATCTCGGATTGGTTGGTCTACAATTTCTAAGACATTCCCCTTGGTTTTATTGATAACAAGCTTAGAGATAGAGTGACCAGAGGTCATGGTTTTCATCCATTTATCAATTATTTGGCAAAATACTGTTATATATTCCACTTCCGGGTAATGTAAAATAGGTCAACTTGTTCTAGATTTATTTATTTTTTTTTTTGTTCTAATCGCAATGGAGTTTATTGCCCAATGTGATAGTTCCGCTATGGAATACAATTAGTCGCAAAAGTATTAGCAATTGGAAAATGATATATAGACCAAAGCTGAAAAACTTTTTGGTGATCGACAGAGACTGGGCTTGATGTCATTACCTTCAAGCAGGGATGAAAAATTCAGTACTATAGTACCGTTTTCAATACTTTTTCAGTACTGTAGTACCCCCTCGAATTATTTAGTACTTTTTGTGTATACAGTTTTGAACCGATATCAGTCTTCATGGTACAATAATATTGACAAAATATTTTGATATTATGAAAAAGTCTATAACAAAGTTATTTGCGGAGAGAAGATATTTGCAATTTACCCTTTCTTGTTAACTGGAGTTAAAGGCTTACGGTTCTACATGAAATTGGCCGTAAAAAAGTTAAAAAATATTTGAGTAAAATTAGCGTCAAACTTTTTTCTTGAACCATTTTCAAAATATCTGGATACCGGTTCTGGAAAATGTTTCTGTCATCATATTATACACCAAACATGGGTTAAAGGGTTTGCTCGTTTGGCTGAGGCGACGAATTGATTTTTGATTACTACCAAATATTTCCCCAGTGTGACCATACCAACTTATCTTGAAGATTTTGAATCTTAGACTTAAAGATTGTTTTTGCATACACAGTAAACTACATTAAATTTTTAACGAAAATTTAACTAAATTGTATTCCAAATTTTGAGCTCTCATGCTGCTGCCGCTCTTCTCTGCTGCTCTACCGCCGATTCGAAAAATAATCAAACAAAACATTAAGACGTCGAGACTTCCGTGTGCGCGAGCAGGTGCAACAACAAATCTCGTTTTACGTTTCAAAATCGCCCGTATATATAATTTGCCTGGAATTTTGTGCCCGTTTCATTATAAAGCTTTTGTGAGTATGTGTTGTTTGTGTGTGTTTTTTGGGAATTTCGTTTGGCAATGATGAGTCTTTTATTTTATGATGTTTTCAACGTCGTCAATAATATTGTCGTTGACTTTAGTGCCCTGAACATCCGGCGGAGATTTTTTTTGGGTAATCTCGGATTGGTTGGTTCTACAATTCTAAGACATTCCCTTGGTTTTATTGATAACAAGCTTAGATGATAGAGTGACAGAGGTCATGGTTTTCATCCATTTATCAATTATTTTGCAAAATACTGTTATATATTCCACTCCGGGTAATGTAAAAATAGGTCAACTTGTTCTAGATTTTATTTATTTTTTTTTTGTTCTAATCGCAATGGAGTTTATTGCCCAATGTGATAGTTCCGCTATGGAATACAATTAGTCGCAAAAGTATTAGCAATTGGAAAATGATATATTAGACCAAAGCTGAAAAACTTTTTGGTGATCGACAGAGGACTGGCTTGATGTCATTACCTTCAAGCAGGGATGAAAATTCAGTACTATATACCGTTTTCAATACTTTTTCAGTACTGTAGTACCCCTCGAATTATTTAGTACTTTTTTGTGTATACAGTTTTGAACCGATATCAGTCTTCATGGTACAATAATATTGACAAAATATTTTGATATTATGAAAAAGTCTATAACAAAGTTATTTGCGGAGAGAAGATATTTGCAATTTACTTTCTGTTAACTGGGAGTTAAAGCTTAACGGTTCTACATGAAATTGGCCGTAAAAAAGTTAAAAAATATTTGAGTAAAATTAGCGTCAAACTTTTTTCTTGAACCATTTTCAAAATATCTGGATACGCGGTTCTGGGAAAATGTTTCTGTCATCATATTATACACCAAACATGGGTTAAAGGGTTTGCTCGTTTGGCTGAGGCGACGAATTGATTTTTGATTACTACCAAATATTTCCCCAGTGTGACCATACCAACTTATCTTGAAGATTTTGAATCTTAGACTTAAAGATTGTTTTTGCATACACAGTAAACTACATTAAATTTTTAACGAAAATTTAACTAAATTGTATTCCAAATTTTGAGATTCATTAAATTAACTAAATTTTTCCGACATTTTGCCATTTACGAAATGCATCTTTCTCGAACAGCAAAAATTAACTAAAAATAAAGAAAAAATCTTAGGCACCAGATCATTCCCATTTTAACCACGATGTAGTTCATTCTTACTAATTTTGAGAAGTGTACGAAAAACTTCTTCTGTTTGTGTTGGAATTGAACTAATTTGTATATCATTGAAATTTCACAGCCATTTAGTTCATAAAATGTTTGACACTTACTTGGAATAAAGAAAAAATCGTTGGGCTGGGGAAAATTTCTTACAAAATTTTAAAAGCAAACTAAAACATAATAAAATTTTGCAATAAATATTAATTCATTTTAGCCTGTCTCTTACAGACTTTGTTTTCTGTGTATAAGAAAATATTTTTCATATTTCAGTGTGTTATAAGTTTCTTTTTGGTATAAATTCTCAAACATTTGACAAAATTCCGCATTTTTAATTTTTAAATTAAAAATGTTATGTTTATTTTGTTGACTATAACTCATTTTTCATGAAGCCTTGTTAGAGCAAAGTTAGCTAACTAACTTTTAAAATATATATATTAAGATAAAGTATTAAATTTCATTTAAGTCTAATTTAAAGAAATTTGTAATTATATTAACCCTTAAATGCACAAAAACTCCGAATCCTCCAAAAAATATATAATATGCAAAATGGTAAAAAAGAACATCTGCATAGCACATTTTTTTGCGTTTGTATTTTTTTTTTGTTGTTGTATCTTAAAAGATATGGATTAAACTATGTTTTTTTACAAATAAACAATTTGATTGTGGTAGAGCATTTCTGGTAAAAATTAATTTCATTTCTGGTAAAAATTAATTATTCCCCAATTTGTAGGTTTTTGAATTTTCATTCAATTTTTGTTCCAGTTTACACAGAAGTGCTATAGATTTTCTAGAAGAACATTTTTGTTTTTGAAGCTGTGTTATGATCTTTTAAATGCAACAAACTTAATTTCGTAGAATTCGGTCAAAATTATAAGACGTAAAAATTGTTTCCTTGTTGTATCTTAAAATATGTAGTGGGCAATTATTAACACAAATTAAATAATGTTAGATTTACTTTCATTTACACATAACAAATATGAACAATTTCATTGAAAAAAAAAAATTAAATTAAAAGTTTAATTAATTCTATTACTGTTTTTAATCAAAACACAATTCATTCACAAAAAATACTAGAATCAATTAAATTTTTTATTGGATCAATTAATCTTTTAATTGACGTCGGCGATTGATATTATCAATTCCGTGATTGAAGAAATTTCAATTAAAACTTAATTTGATTAAACTACACATTTGGTTACTTATACACATTCAACATGTTTCTTTATGTTGAATGTGTATAAGTAATGAAGTCTATCATTTTACTAAATTCGGAAGTAGTACAAAATTTCCTAAAATGTTGACATTTGCTCCAAAATGTTTCCATATTGAAAATCAAATGGCGCTCAAAACCTTTTTACTAATGCAATTCTTGTTTTTTTTTTTTAATGCGAAATAATTAGGTTTAACATTTTTTTTCGAAATTATTGAAAAAATATACAAAATATTATTTATTTTTAAAATTTCTGAAATTAAGCTTCTTTTTCATTCATTGTGAGTTATTAAAATTTTAGATCCTAATAAAATTAATACATTAATTAAAAGCGTATTTTTTTATTAAAATGTTAATGGTTTTCAGTTGAGTTTTTAATTGTAAGTTTTCAGCTGGAAATATTTTGGTTATATTCTCTGTAGATAAAATTTTTCTGCAGACCTGAGTAATTTTTTAACATTTCAATAAAAAAAAAACCCAAACGTGGTCACTCCATACTCTATTGATTTAGTAAATTATCCGAAATTATAAAAATAATCACCAATATATTTCATTGCATCTAAAGTCCACCAGTTTTCGCAGAAAACATGTCTATTCGCTCTAATAAATGATGCGATTGGCGCCTTTTGACTAATTCACATTTCCAAAAAATAATAAAATCATAAACAAATTCCACGGTATTCACAATTAAATTGAAAAGAGTTTAAATACTTAAGGCTAAATTCGAATAACGTTGTGTGAAATATTTCAACGCATGCGCAGCGGACTTCGACACTTGGCAAAGGCTCTCTCCATGCCATACACACAAAACACACATGCTGAGAGATATTTTCTCGCAACAAAACAAACCAAACGCTGGACGAGCAAGATCGCAGAGGTGGAGGCATTTCATTTTGGCATCGTCTTTCAAAAGAATGCGTTTGACGTCAAAACCGGAGTTCAATACCAAAACAAAAGAACCAAACTAAGATGAAGAGCCAGCCTTCCTACTGATAAAGAAACAGAAAACTTATTTTTTGTTGCCAATTTATTTTTTTTATCACGGAATAAAATCTATAAGAATAATCGAAACCCAAACTGGATTCAAAAGCCGACTGGAGCCAGACATCGAGCCAAGAAAAAAACACACACATTCATTCTATTGCCGAATGCCAGGTCATATAAAAAAAAATTAGCATTTTAGCAATCTTTCAAGAGAAATTAAAATAAAATAAAGCAATAGTCTTTGGAAACAATCACAATCAATAAATTCCAAAATGATTTTATTGGTGGACACACAAAGAAAAGTCATCTTCATTTACTAGGAATTTGAAAAGCCCCCAATCACAAAAGTTGGGATTATACAGCGAGCGATAAAGCTGAACGGGAATTAAACTTTCAAAATATTGGCTAGCGTTAAGTTGGCTACAGATGACACATATTAAATATCCTTTAAATTGTTTTTTTTATTATTATTGACGATATTGAGCATTAAGACATCATAGGAAATCCCACCATAAGTGTCATTTAGTCATTGATATTTCAATGATATTTTTATCCATCCAGCCCAGATTCAAATATTAGTAAATGAAGTGTGAATTAAAAAATTCCACACCAATATGCAAACTTCGTCTATATATTTAAGTTATGCAAAATAAATTAAAACACAAAAATACCAAAATAGGAAATGTCTTATGTTGATTAGATAAATTGATCGATTTAAACTTCGATCACGCAAAAAAAAACTATGATTAAAAATAAAACTTATGATCAAAACAAATCATAAAATAATAATAAAAAAATAAATGCGTTTTTATGTGTTATCAAATGTGATAATACACTCAGAAAATTGTAACCATCGTTCATATTTTCAAAAAAGAATTGCTATTTTCCCCCAATATTTTCCAATACGAAATTTGAAATTATTAAATATTCTAATTATCTTTATTAAAATCGCCGACTATTCAATTTTTGATATTATCTCAATCAACATTTCATGGAAAAAAAATCCACTAATTATTTATGTTTTGCTCAAATTTACCAATCGGATAATGGATAATGCACAGAAAAAAAGTCTGTTGTAAAACTGATGCTATAACCCGATACATTAAAACGACACGTTCCTCTTCAATAACCGCTGAACGTCTGACAATCGTTATTTGTTTTAACTGATTAGGTTTTCAACTATATTTATCTTCTAAGACTGATGGATACTGTTATACAATGGTAGCTCTTACGAACTCACTTGACTGTCTCCTGCCCCCGCCAGGGGCTTTTACTAGTTACGCTGTGCATGTGCGCGCATTCGAAAATTCTGGATATTCTGGCCTACACAACCATCTAAGAACATCTTGTACAATCTAGTACTATACACCACACATATTTAAACTGGTTATCTATCCATATGCCAACAGCCATCTGACCATATCCTCTATCCGCGTTACATTTATTTCAGTTGAGTATGGCACACATTAGCTTATCTTAGGCTACTTAATAATCGAATGATTCCACTAGTTAGGTCAGGATGCTGCGGAGCTGATGCCCACCAAACACAGACAGGCGTGGGGCGACCCGCGGCTTCTTACTACGATGGAGACGATTGGAAAGCACCAGAAAGAGGTATGAGGAAGACTGAGAAAGAGCTACAGAAGCACCTCCTAGATCAATGTCACTGCGCTACATGCTTTCACTCGTTACAGATTGAAATTTCTATTAACGTAAACTCGAATTTAAAGTAAGGACTTAAAGATCAAGAAAAATCACATACGTAACAACTACCATTAAAGTACTTAAGCGTCCCTATTA
>PGFW01002761.1:0-14032 GCA_003123925.1 Haematobia irritans
CTGGCCGAACTTACGGCCGTATATATTTGTTTATATCTGGTTTAGGGAAGGTTGCGGTGGCGTATATAAAACATCCCCTATCTTTTTGGCTCAATATTGGTCGGGGGAGGGGGACCACTCTTTGGCCCGCTTTTTAAAGAATAGTCAAAAAATTAAAAAAATTTTCCGATTTACTGAAATTTACAAACAGACATGGGGGTAGATTTATCAATTAATAATGGGTATATCAGATTTTTAGTATTTAAATGGGGGAGCTGGATTTTCACCCCTTTGCAGACATTTTGAAAATTTGAAGAAAACAATTCCACGCGTTATTTCTTGAAATTTTCAAACGAAAGTTTTAGGGTGGGGTCTAAAAAAAATCTCTTCAACTTTTTCCAGATCATGTTATACCGGGATGTGGTCCTTCCGTCTTGCTCCGACATTGTTGAAATTTGAAGAACAATTCCCTCGATTTTCGTGAAATTTTTCGCGTGAAATGTATGTATAAAAATCTCCTAATTTTTATTCGGGGAAGGACTTCTTTTTTCCTTTAAAAGAATAGTGCATAATCTAATCTTCTCCGATTTTACTTACAATTTTCTTATATTAATTCAAGTGAAGATTTTTTCTGGCGATATGGATCTCCCCTAAATGAATTAACGCCTTATATTATGTTGATGACCCACATGCGTATTTTTTGCATGCAGCGGCATTTCTTCTGTTGAAATCATAAATCAAAAGTTATTAATTAGTCCAGTGGCATAAGATTGTTGACATGTAACTGAATTCGTGCTGAGTAGTAAGAAAATTTATATTCCAAAAGTTAAAGAAATCGCGCTTTTAATGAAAAATACCAATAGGGTCATCAAACTGACCCCCAACATAATATGAAGGATTAATGAAAAATCTAAAACTTCTTCGATTTGAAAATATGGATACATGCAACGCTTTTTTTCCCTGCCCGTTTGTTTTGAAAATTGAAAGTTTTTTTCTGATTTCTAGAAAATTTGCAGGGAAGGTGGGAAGTGATTCCAAAAAATATCACCAAAAATATTCCCAATTAAACAGTGATTGTAAGTTGAAAAACTTTTTCAATTAAAAAATTAATTAAAACTATTAATGCTTTAATTAAACTAGAAACATAAGTCAATGATGAAATTTTTAAATTTCACTTAAAAAAAAATTAATTGACACAATTATCTTTTAATCAAACTCGGAAGAAATAAGACAGTTAAAAGTTATAGAATATATATTTTTTGGAAATTCTTAATTAATTTTTTTTTGAAAACAATAAATTTTTGAAAATGCAAATAAAAAGGGTTAAAAATAGTTATAGAAAGTGATGAAATATAGTATAGAGCGATACAACATAGGTAACCGCTATACTGTAGCTAAAAAATTATTTGAAATTTTTAAATTTCAACATTCAATTAAAAAATTTAATTGAGTCAATTAAAAAGTTAATGAAATTTGCTAATGAAATCAATTATTTTTTTTATTAAGTATTTTTATGCTTCAACTTCAAAACTATGATTTGATACTATCATTTTCGTGAATTGAAGACATTTTCCAATTAAAAAAATTAATTGATCAAATTAAATTTTGTGATTGAATCCTGAAAAAATAATATTTGTGTGTAACAGGAATTTGGTATTTAATTTTTGATAATTTGCACGGAAGGGAAGGCTCCTTATTTCCAGACTTTTTTTAATTGATTAATTTTGCAGGTATATTGTTGAGTGGAAAACTAGTAAAGGAAAGTCTAAAGTCGGGCGGGCCGACTATATTATACCCTGCACCATTTGTAGAATCTAAAATTTTCGATACCATATCACATCCGGCCAAATGCGTTGGGGGGATATATATAAAGGTTTGTCCCCAAATACAAATACATTTAAATATCACTGCGATCTGGAAACAGAAATTGTGATAGACTTCTACCAAAATCATATAGACCTCAAAAAATTTAAGTTCGGCTACATGCACCTAAGGGTGGAAAACAAATTGTTAGTAAAAAAATAATGGAAACATTTAAATCTGAAAAGCAATTGTTAAGGAAACTTCGCGCAAAGTTTATTTATACTTATCGCTCGATAATATATGTAATTATAAGTTTAGGAAAAAAATTAGAGTTATTTACAACTTTGGGGCGAACTAAGGCAGTGGCGATTTTACAAAGGAAAATGTTAGTATTTTGAACCAATTTTTGTCGAGTCCAGAAAAACATATATATGGCAGCTAATATCGAAAAATGCTGAACCGATTTTCAACCTTTTGGATCCAAGTAAACTTTTTTTGAGTGTAGAGGCCTCCGCCACTTTCTCTGAAAATTTTCAAGCAAATCGGGAAAACTTAAGACACCATTTCCAAAAAAGTCGCCAAAGGGGAAAGGTCCACTCCTCACCGTCGCAATTTTTTACAAAAAATCAGACAGAGGGTCGCTTTTTATACCCTGCGCCACAACTGTGGAACAAGGGTATTATAAGTTAGTGCAATATGTCTTGCAACACCCAGAAGGAGGAGAGCGGAGGATCATACACATGGTGTCTTTGGCAAAATAAACATTCTTTTTTTAATTAAAGTTTCATTATTTTTAAAGATTTTTTCACTAACGATTGCGTAAATTTCGAGTCCATAAAAAAAATTTAAGTTGCAATAATCTTCCCATATTTAGGTCAATAATTTTTTTTTCAAGTGTAGACAAGGATGCCGCCACTTTATTTTTCGAAATTTGGCCGGGGGAGAAGAAACCTCCCCTTTGCCCAACTGTTTTCTTTAAAAGTACAGTGAAAAAAAACTAAAACTCCATTTTACTTGAAATTTATAGAGAAGAAAACTGAAAGTTCTCCGATACACTCGGTGAACCCACCAGGAAAGAGAAGTTTGGTTAATTTTTGAACATTTCAACTAAATTGTACAACAAACACAAATGTCACGCCGATTTCACAAAAAAAAAAAGTTTATATTCTTCGACAAATTTAAGAAAATTTTTGTAGAACATAATTATTTTTTTCACTCGTTAAAGATATTTCATAGTTTGTGACTTGCAGTATAATGCTGCCTATGGGAAGGTAAATTGGTGCACTATTGCACCTGAAGGACGCTATCACAGGACTGGTACCGGTGATCCATTTTGTTTGCAGGTTCTTAAATAGTCCATAATTTAATTGATTTTTCATACTCGTTGATATAAAAATCTTATTGGATGCTACACAATTTAGTGAAGTAGAATTACGCAGAATTAACCTATTGTTCAATTTATATTGTAAAAGTATTTTCATTTCTGGTGGCGATTCGGATAGTCAAAACTAAAAACAGATTCCATAAGAGTTTGCCAGAGAGTGGTTTGCATGAGGACCTGTTCTATGGATGCTTACTAACTAAAATGTCGGCCAGCAACGTGTCCTAAGGACGAGTCCAAGACGTGTCCTAAAGTGTAAAATTTTAAACGGCCGTCAATGACAAACCCATGTTACCAGTGACGGCAATATGTCTTGACGCAAGAACTTAGGACTGGTCCATGCACACCGC
Organism: Haematobia irritans; assembly: GCA_003123925.1. Taxonomy (NCBI): domain Eukaryota; kingdom Metazoa; phylum Arthropoda; class Insecta; order Diptera; family Muscidae; genus Haematobia; species Haematobia irritans. The sequence continues at coordinate 3,514 of PGFW01002761.1, forward strand.
AGGGACTAGTCCTGTGGGTTTGAATCCATTTCCCAGTAGGGTGTGACATTTCTGAATGTTTACAGAAAAAAAAATAATCTTTTATCTTCAAATCACGAAATTGATTCCAATTAAATTTTAATTGAAGATTTCTTCCAATCACAGAAATGATAGCATCAATCACCAGCGTCAATTAAAAAATTAAATGATTCAATTTAAAATTTAATTGATACTATTAATTTCTGTGATTGATGTTTGTTTCATTTAAAATATTTTTTGAACCAATTAAATTTTTAAATTATTTTTTTTAGAATTCGATTTAAAATTTTAATTGAAAAAATTGTGATATATATTTATTTCTCTAAAGTGTTTTCAACATAATGTGTAATGCCGTTCAATTGCTCGCCTAAATAAAAAGGAAGGTCCTTTGGTCATTTGAGCTACACATAAAATGTAAACCTATACCTGAAAATGTACACCTTCAATTGACCACCCGAATTTCGATCGGCCATCGATGATAATAGTCCGGGCTCTTATTCATTAGATTAAAGTTATGGTTAGGTTAAGTGGGCAGCCCGATTGTAATCTGGGCTCGACTTAGACTATTCAGTCGGCATTGTGATACGCACATTGGTGAAACTTCTCTCCTTATTAACTGACGTGGCTACCCCGATTCCATGTTATCTGCAATGACAAGAGATGCTCCTTTTATAGCGAGTCCGAAACGGCGTTCACATTGCAGTGCAACCACTTAAGGAAGCTTTGAAAGCCGCTCAGAAATGTCACCAGCATTACTGAGTTTTGAATAATCGCATCGCTGAAAAACTTTTGGTGTTCGGTGAAAGCAGGAATCGAACCCACGACCTTGTGTATGCAAGGCGGCAATGCTAAACCATTGCAGCCATGGTTGGCTTCCCGCTCTTATTCATAGACCCATGGGTTCAAATAAAATGGCCGAATACTTTCCTGGAAAATATGCTAAAGACATTATTGTCCTTTCGCCCGCAGAACCAACAGGACTTAGCACGCGTCAACTAACAATGAACTTAAGAAATGAATTTCCTCGCTTACGTTTTAGCAGCATAGATGACCAATAAAATCTGCGGATCCAAATCAGTTTGACTTTGCGCTTGGGGCATTATTGGAGAGTGATGGTTGGTACTAAAATACCAAAATGTCGTCGATGAGCCAAAACACCGTTGACCCACTTTTGGTCGCAGCGTGTTGATGACTTGTCAATTCTACAAAAATAACAGCAGTATTAGAAAAATGATTAAAGTTTAGCCCAAAGAATAAACTTCGGATGTACCAATCAAGTCACATCCGAAATGGGCAAATGAAAAAACAGTAAAAAATATTGTAACATAAAACACAGAGACTTTCAATTCGGCAAAAGTTGGGTTATTCGGAACACGTCAGATAGTCTAATTCGCAAAATTTTAGCCAAGAACAAGGCCTAGTTCAAAATTTCATTTCTTTAGAAAATTTTGTCAAAAATTTATTTCATTGTTGTTGTTTTTGATTTCAGCGTAAAAGCATGCATTGACTAAACTAGAAGTGTAGCTTAACCATACAAAGGAAAAGATGCTTGTCAACATTTATTTGGGCAAAGCCCTATAGACTGCAAGTGATTGGATGTAAACAGCTGTTTCGGAATTACCAAACATTCCTCATCAGCATCCCTCTACATTGCAGCAAACATCAACCAATTATCAGAAATAAATTCGGGTAATTCACTCAACCCAAGTGAAACTACACTTGAACCTCTCCCGAAAAATTGTATTTGATAGTGCGGCTACTGCCCAAACAAATTTGCAAGCATATTTCTTTTCCTTTGCCAAAACTCAATCATCGACTTCGAAATGGCAGTTGGCTGGTTTGTTTTTTTGAGCGTGCATTCCTGCTATTTTCATCAGCACCCCCCAACCCCCCCCCAACCCCAATTACTTGGCAGCAAAACTAGTGTGAATGTACCCGAAATTTATTCAGCATAATTGGTTGAATGTTTTGCTGCAAGTAGAGGGATGCTGATCATAAGAACCAATTAAAAAATAGAGACATAATCTTGATAATTCGCATATGTTAAGTTTTTGTTTTTTTTTTTTTTTGGGCAGAGCCGCAGTCATTCCACTCAAATGTGCGCAAGTCATACGTGACTCAATTTGTTTTTTGAATAAACGAGAATTACCGTACAAAATCAGCCAATTTGCATTAACAAAAAAGGTGTGGATGGATAAAATTTTATAAACTTTTACAATATTTCGTGTTTCATGAAGAGGAAAGAAAACAAACAAGTATATACGGCCGTAAAGTTCGGCCGAATCTTATGTACCCTCCACCATGATTGTGTAGAATACTGTCTACGGAAAGAGCTCTCAATCCAAATCGAATTACTTGGGTTGTGGTATCTTCAAAACCTTCTTAACATCGTTTTTCTAAAATTGTTGTGTTAGTCCATAATGTGGTAATATAAATTAGACAAAAAAGTTATGTATAAGGTAAGTCTACAAATCAATTACGAATCGATATGGACACTTTTTGCAGCAATACTAGAGAGCCAGAAATTGAAATAGGGGTCGGCTTATATGGGGGCTAATATACAACCTTGATATGGAATCCAATTTTTTGTGTGATTGGGATCATTTATCTGAAGGGCTAATATATATACTATCAGACCGATATGTAGCCTAGTTAGGCATGATTGTTAACTGCCATATACTAAGCACAATGTAACGCAAATTTTCAACTGAATCGGAATGAAATTTGCTCCTCGCAAGAGCCTCCAAAACCAAAATCTCGGATCGGTTTTATATGGGGGCTATATATGATTAGGCTGATATGGAGCCAACTTTTGGCATGGTTGTTAAATATCATATACTAATCACCCCGTACCAAATTTTGCAACGCAGCTCGGACTGAATTTGCGTGGCGACGGATTCTTTTTTTGATTTCTGTCAATATTTGCCTCAGTGGTTGACCATAAAAGCATATAGATCAAATTCCTTCAAACTACCTTTAAAAATTTGTTTATTCAAAAATCATACAAATTAAATTTTTGTTAGATATATAGAATATTATTGTTTAATGACAATAAATATTATGCTTACTCATTACTTTCAATTATGGAGAAACTTGAAAACTCCGAGGAGATACGAGTACTCTTTTTGGCAAAAGTCAAAGACGAAAATGGCTCGGCCGTGGGAAAATCGTATATTATAAACACCCAAAAAAATACAGCGCCGATATAGAATACAATAAATAATTTTAATTAGATTCGCATTGATTGGAAAAGCGATTAAATTTCCGCAAATATGAAAGGAAGTTCTCCAAACATGTAATGACTTGTTATGTTAATTAAGAAAAAAAAACGGTTGAAAATTTGCCGGGGGCTCAGGGCCAAAATAAAAAACACCTGTGTAATAGATTGCAGCATAAGGGAAAAAGGGCAAATTCAATTTTGAGTTGTGTGAGGTCTGTGCTCAATAATGGAACATGGCACCAATACTGAGCTTCATATAAATACTTCCGAAATTGTTTGAAGACAACAGAAGCATAGTTACCTTAACTTAAACTAGCATTAGCATTGGAAAGTCCGCTTGAAGTCCACATCATGTTTAAAATAACTCCAGTATTCATTTCTATGGCATTGATGGTGGCCCTAACCATGGGAAGCCCTTTGGCATTCCCAAATGGTGAAGATGAGGATGTTGTTGTAGTTAGTGCCAATTCTTTGGAAGCCCCACCTCGTCAACCTCCGTCAAAGGATGTCATTGATTTGAGTTTCTATGGCATGGCTTTGTTTGGTGAACCAGATAATGAAAATACCGCCCAATTGGTAGCAAACTATACAGCAGAATCTTCTTCGGTTAATCCTGAAGAATTGGGCACATATTTGGAGGGCGATATTTTAGTACCCAAGCAAGGTGTGATTATGAAAAATGGCCTTACCACCCAAGTTCGCGTTGGCCTCAGGGCATTGCTCCATATGAAATTCGTGGTAATTTCAATGCCCAAGATATGTCCATTATTGAACATGCCATTCAGGAGTATCATCGTCGTACCTGTATTCGTTTTGTACCACGTTCCTCGGAACAGGATTACATTTCCATTGTTAGTGGTAATTCTGGATGTTGGTCTTCGGTTGGTCGTGTGGGTGGTAAGCAGGAAGTTAATCTTCAATCCCCAGGATGTTTAACCAAACCGGGAACTACCATACATGAATTGATGCATGCTTTGGGTTTCTTGCATGAACAAAATCGTGAAGAACGTGATTCGTACGTGAGCATTCAATATCAGAATATACAACCCAGTGCTACATCGAATTTTGAAAGAGCTTCGAAGACTATAGCATTTGGCGTCCCTTATGATTATGGCAGTGTTATGCATTATTCGGCCAATGCTTTTTCAACAAATGGTCAACCCACCATAGTGCCAGTGGTAAGTAGAATACTACAGTGAAACCTCCCACAAGTGCACACTCTGAATTCCAGTCACCTCTCAAAAATTGATAATTTTAGTGATATATACCACACTATATATCATATTTTCACATTAAAAGTAACCTCTCATAAGTGGACAAAATTTAGGGGACCGTGAGTGACCACTTCTGAGAGGTCTTACTGTACGACTTTACATTGACATTTTTGCGTGAATAAATTTCTGCAATCACGTACGAAAAACTCATATTTATTTCATACTCATATGTTACTGAAATTATTGCTCTCGAAACTATATTTTTTTGATTTGTTACTTTGCTGCTTTCGTTGGAAAATATCGGTGGTCGTGATCACCGTGAATTTGTCGTGATCGTGCGTGAGTGTGGCCTTAAAAAGGTTCGTGCGTGAGCGTGGGTGGTCTGGGTTTCCATTTCGTGAATGTCGTGAGTGGGCTTTGCTCCACAGTATTTGCGTGGGTGCGTGAATAATATTTTGGTTATGAATATGCGTGAGTGTGGTGCAATTTCGTCACGGCGCACACTCTATTGAAATATAGTTAGCGCTTACAAATAGTAACGGTTATACTGTACTAAAAATTATTTGAAAAAAAATTTTTTTCAATTCACTCATTAAAGATTTAATTGGTTCAATTAAAAGTTAATTGAATTTGCTAATGGAATCAATTTATTTATTTATTAAGTTTTTTTACTGCAATTCAACTATGATTGCATACTATCATTTTCGTGTGAGTATTTCATTAAAAAAATTAATTGGATCAATTAATTTTGTATGAATCTGAAAATAAATTTTGTGTGCATAACTAGATTTCGGTATTTAATTTTTTGTATTTGCATGGGAAGGGAAGCTCCTTATTTTCCAGACTTTTTTATTGATTATTTCAGGTATATTGTTGAGTGGGAAAGTAAGGAATGGTTAAAGTCGGGCGGGGCCGCTATTTATACTGCCCCTTTGTAGATCTATTTTTCGATACCTATACATCGCCAAAGCTGTTGGGGTATTATAAGGTTTGTCCCCATCCATACTTTAAATATCACTCGGATCTGACGGAATTTGATAGCTTCTACAAATCTAATAGGCTCCAAATTTAAGTCGGCCTAATGCACTAGGGTGGAAACAATGTTAGTAAAAATGGGAAATTTAAATTGGAAGCATTTTAAGGAAAACTTCGCAAAAGTTTATTTTATGACTTACTCGCTCGAATATATATGTCTTAAAGTTTAGGAAAATTGAGTATCTTACAACTTTGCGCTAAGCAGTGGGATTTTCAAGGAAATGTTAGTATTTTGGACCATTTTTGTCGAGTCAGAAAATTATATATGGGAGCTATATCTATCTGAACGATTTCACCTTGGATCAGTAACTTTTTTTTTGGTGTAGAGGCTCGCCAACTTTCTCTGAAAATTAGCAAATCGGAAAACTTAGCCCATTTCCAAATTTTTACAAAAAATTCGCAGAGGGTCGCTTTTTATACCTGCGCCACACTGTGGAACATGCGGTCTTATAAGTTAGTGCACTATGTTTGCAACACCCCAGAAGGAGCAGATTACCATGGTGTTTTGGCAATAAACATTCTTCTTATTAAATTTATTTTTTAGGAGATTTTGTCAATACATTGCGTAAATTTTCGAGTCCTACAATTTAAGTTGCATAATCTTCATATTAGGTTCAATATTTTTTTCGTGGAGGACAAGGATCGCACTTTATTTTTCGAAATTTTGGCGGCGGAGACTCCCCTTTGCCACTTTCTTTAGTTACGTGAAAAACTAACTCGATTTACTTGAAAATTTATAGAGAAGAAACTGAAAGTTCTCCGTAACTCGGTGAACCACAGGAAAGAGAAGTTGGTTATTTTTGGAACATTTACACTAAATTGTACAACAAACAACAAATGTACCGCCGCTTTCAAAAAAAAAACTTTTATATTCTTTCGACAAATTTAGAAAATTTTTTGTAGACATAATTATTTTTTTCACTCTTAAAGTATTTATAGTTTGACTTCAGTCCACATTGCCCTTTCTATGGGAGGAATTTGGTGCACATTGACCACTGAAGGACCTTCACAGGACTGGTACGGTGTCCATTTTGTCGCAGTTTTTAAAATTAGTCAAATATGTTATTCATACTCGTTGATATAAAATTTATTGGGATTACACATTTAGTGAAGTGAATTACCAGAATAACCTATTCTCTCTAATATTTTCAAAAAGTTTTTCATTCTGGTGCGTTCGGTAGACAATGAACAGATTCTAAAGTTTGTCAGAGAGTGGTTCCATGGGACCTGTCCTATGGGAGTGCTACTACTAAAATGTCCCACGAACGTGTCCTAAGGAACGAGTCCAAGACGTGTCTAAAGTGTAAATTTATCCCGTCAATGAAAACCATGTTACAGTGGCACCGGTCCCTTCCATATGCTTTGACAGAACTAGGGACTGGTCATGCACACACGGCTAGTCTGTGGTTGATTCACATTCCGTGGGTGATGACATTCGATGTTTACAGAAAAAATATTATTTTTTCTTCAATAACGAATTGATCAATCAATTTTTTAATTGACTTTCTTCAATCACATAATGAATGCATCAATCACCACGTCAATTAAAAAGTAATGATTCAATTTAATGTAACTTTATACTATTATTTCTGTGATTGATGTTTGTTTCATTTAAATTTTTTGAACCAATAATTTTTTATTGCTTTTTTTTAGAATTCGTTAAAATTTTAATTTGGACAAAAATGTGATAATAATTTTCTAAGTGGTTTCAAATAATGTGTTAAATGACGTTTCCTGTCGGCCTAATGTTACTGGTATTATTAGACAAAAATTATGTATCGGTAAGTCTTAATATTACGATCGGAATTTGGTTTTTGCACGTACTGTAAGGCAGCAGAATTGATATGGGTGTGTTTATTGGCTATATACAATTATGATTTGAATTGGACAATTTTGTGTGATTGGGGATCGTTTATCTGAGTTATATATATAGACCGATCGGCCTAGTTAGCATGGTGTTTAACGGCCATATATAGACAATGTACTAATTTCACTGATCGGATGAAATTTGCTCCTCCAGGAGGCTCCAAACCAAATCTCGGGATTCGGTTTAATATGGGAGTAATATTTAATTATGGACTGGTTGTTAATATCACTATACTCACCACGTAAAATTTCAACCAGCCTCGGATGATTTGGTTCTCCAAAGGCACCGGAGGTCAAATCTGGGGATCGGGGTTATATGGGCGCTATCTACTTACTATATATGGGGACTGATATGACAATTCCTGCAGGTGTTGGATCATATATAAATCACGTTTACCAATTTCAACTGAATGGATTGCAATTTCGTCTTCCAAGGGCTCGGAGGTCAAAATTGGCGATCGGTTTATCATGGGTTAATATATAATTATGGAGCGATGTGGCAATTTTTTGCATGGTTGTTAGAGACCATAAATAACACCACTTCAATTTCGCCGGATTGGATTGTATTTGCTTCTCTCTAGAGGTCGCAGCCAAATCGGTGGGTGGTTTACTATGGGGGGCTATACGTAAAAAAGTGAACGCTATGGCCATATTGCATACCATCCGACCTACATCAATAACAAATATTATGCAGGTGCTTGTTTCGTTCGGAGTTAGTTTTTTTTTTTTTTTTTTTTTTTTTTTTTTATTTTATTTTCTTTTTTTTTTTTTTTTGCGTGATTTCAACAGAACGGCACGGACGGACGGAGGGAATGCTCAGATCGCTCGAGTATTCACCACGACCCCAGAACTTTTATATCTTTTTGGGTCTTGCAATATTTCGATTGGCTACAAACGGATGAAAAGGGGGGTAACTCCCCTCCTATGGGGGAACGGTTAATAAGCTAAATTAAAACTTATATTCGCAGACTAAAAAGGCCCTCTTACGGTGTGCCGACAAACTGCAGTTGCTGTGAATCCATTTGGATGTCTTAATTTAATGGTCTATGTGCTTGATAGAATGGTGGTATTTCTGAAACCTGTACATTCGAAATCTTGCAGTTATAGGCTGTGCCCAATAAATTTGCAAAACACTTTTCTTGTTGGTTTAAACTTCACTTGTAGTTTACGTCATGATGGTTTTAAGCTGAAATCCAAAAACAATATGATTGAAGGATAAACAACATACACAAACAAACTAAAATTTTATTTCCTATAGTAAATCTTTGTCACATTTTATTTCTATAGAATTTTGTCAATTGTATTTCTATAGAAAAATTTTGGTCAAACTTGTATATTTATAATAGAAAATTTTGTCAAAATTTATTTCTATAGAAAATTTTTGTCAAATAGATTTACTGAGACACAAATTTTTCATTTACTAAAGTATGTCATAGGCAATCTTTGCCAAAGTGAGTGTCAAACATTTTTCCCAGAACATTTTCAACATCTGTATCCGTTTTTGGGAAAATTCCTACCATGATGTTTTATATCCAATATGGCTTAAATGCTAGCTGGTTTGGCTGTGGCGCGGATTCTTTTTGATTTCTTCCAAATATTTGGCGTGTGCCCATAGCATAGAAAATTCTTCAATAACTTTAATTTGTTTCGAAAATCATCCGAATTATTATTTTGTTAAGTACTATGCATTATTGTTTACATGACAATAAATATTTGCTTTCCATTACTTTTCAATTATGGAGAAACTTGAAAACTCGTGGACGATCGAGTACTCTTTTTGGCAAAGTCAAGACCGGAAATGGCTCGGGTGGGAAATCGTTTTTTAAACATCCAAAACAAATTACAGCCCGATATAGGCATACAATAATAATTTTATTATATTCCTTTAAAATTGGAACCGATTAAATTTCGCATAGAAAGGAAGTTTCAAACTGTACATGATTGTTATTTGTTAATTATGAAAGTAACGTTGACTTTGCCGGCTCAGGGGCCAAATAAACACTGTGTATAGATTGCCATAGGGGAAAAGGGCAAATTCGCCTGGTGTGTGAGTCTGTGCCATATGGACATAAGGCACATACTGAGTTCATATTAATACTTCGAAATTGTTTGAAGCACCGAGCTAGTTACCTTACATTAACTAGCATTAGATTGGAGTCCGCTTGAAGTCACATCATGTTTTTAAAATACTCCCGTATTCATTTCTTATGGCCATTTGATGGTGGCCCTACCATGGGAGCCTTTGGCATTCCAAATGGTGAAGATTGAGGATGTTGTGTAGTCTCGTGCCATTTCTTTGGAGCCCCACTGGTCAACTCGTAAAGGATGTCATTGATTTGGTTTCTATGGCTGGACTTTGTTGGTGAACCGTAATGAAAATCCGCCCACTCCTTCCGGTCGCAACCCACTATCCGCGAAATCTTTTCGGTTAATCCTGAAAGACTTGGGCCTATTTGCGAGGGCGATTTTTGTACCAAGAAGGTGGATTATGAAATGGCCTTACCACCCAAGTTCGCGTTGGCCTCAGGGCTTCTCCATATGAATTCGTCGTTATCTTCAATGCCCAGATATGTCATTTTAACATGCATTCAGGAGTATCATGTCGGTACCATGTTTCGTTTTGTCCACGTTCTCGGCACGGCTTATTTCTTGTTAGTTGGTTAATTCTGGATGTTGGTCTTCGGTTGGTCGTTGTGGGTGGTAGCAGGAATGTTCATTTCAATTCCCCAGGATGTTTAAAAAAACCGGGATCTTACCATTCATGATTGATGCATTTGCTTTGGTTTTTGCATGAACCAAAATCGTGAAGAACAACTTGATTCGTAGTGAGCATTAATATAGAACTCTCAACAGTGTACATCGATTTTGAAAGAGCTCTCGAAGATATAGCCCTTTGGCGGTCCCTTATGTTCCAGGCAGTGTTATGCCATTATTTCGGCCAATGCTTTTTAAAAATGGTCAACCACCATAGTGCAGTGTTAAGTGATCTACATGTGACTCCACAAGTGCATTCTGATTCCAGTCACTCCTCAATTGATAATTTTTGTGATTATACCATATATATCATTATTTTCATTAAAGTACTCTCATAGTGGACAATTTTAGGGCGTTGAGTGACACTTCTGGAGAAGGTCTTATGTTAGACTTACCTTGACTTTTTTAAAGC
>PGFW01002765.1:1774-17836 GCA_003123925.1 Haematobia irritans
GAAAGAGAGAGAATATATTTTTTTGTGTTTTTTTGTTTTTTTTTTCCATCGGCTATTACTTGTATAAGAATATGGAAGCAGTCTTGGGGCAATATTCCGCGTAAAAAAAAAAAAAAAAAAAAAACAAAAAGCAAATGAATCATAACGTAACAATATGTTGGCTGGGCATTGGCAAAGACATGAATAATCCTTAGATAGGTGAATAATATAAGGTTTCCTCTTTAAAGGTGAGTAACTATGTTTCGAGTTGGAAATCACTTTTATTTTTCCGATTACTTTTCCTAAAAAAAATAAATCAAAAAATTATAAATAAAACAAACATAGTCCCCGTAAAGTCTTAGCCGAAATTCTAAAGGAACAACAACTACGGAATCAATTCAGGTTTAATTTAACTGCTTTTATATTGAACTGTTTTTTAATGAAGTAAAAACAGTTTATATGAAATGAAGTAACCGCGAAAAATTTCAACTCGAAAAGAAGGAACATTGTACTTACCGTTTAAGTTGATATTAACACAAAAAAACCAAATTAGCGTCAATCCGTTGCGTGATGGAAGGGTATTAAGTTTTTTCTGTTTGGCCGGGGGCAAGGACTATTCGAAGCTTTTTGATTTCAAAGAGAAATTTCAACTCTTCATATGATACATGATTTTGAAAAACCACGATAAATTTGTTTAGCATAAAGAAAAACACAATTTCTCTGATTATAACTGGTTGTTTCCATATCCTAAAGTGATAAATGAGCAAAAGTTCTGCCTAAAATAAAGTCGACCTGATGTGATCGAACATACTGGGAGGGAATTCTTTGGCATGTCGGAGTTTTCTTAAGCCAAGTCTTCTAAAAGGAGGAAATATTTTTTGATAATCCTCGCGAAAATACAAAACTTTATAAAGTAGCAGCCAAAATAGTCAGCGAACTTACAATCAAATAATTTTGAAGGAGCATCTGCAAAAGGTTTAAATTATATCGGTCCACTATCAAAGCTATAAGATGTTGGTCTTGATGAAAAAAAAAGAAAAAGAATGCAAATGTCAAAAAATAAAAGTTATTTAAAGGGTACACCCAAAAAAATATTATTAGATGGGACAGCAATCAATCGAATCGCATCAAAGATGATAAATTGCAATTTGAAATCATGGTTTAATTTAAAAGTTAACTAAGTAGCTAAACACACAAGAAAAAATACTTTCCTCATACCTTTTCTCACAAATGGACTGTTAGTTCTAAATGTTTTATATCAGTGTTGCGCCTTTCTGTTCGTTTTCACACGCAAACGGTGTTTGTCATTGCAAGGGTTTTTCGGCAACACTGTGGTTAACATCCATAAAATGTTGTATCATTTGTATGCAAGCACATTGTTTCCCGACCCAAACGAAATCACCAATGAAGTAAGTCTGACCCTTAATCCGGGCTGCCACTTGAACCTAACGCTCATAAAAGAAATTTTCTCCAAACGGAATTTCTAATAGAAAATTTACTCAGATTCTATTTATTTGCTTTTAATAGAATATTTTCTCAGACAAAAGAAATGTTTTGATTGTCTAAAATGTTGTATCCTGAGAGATCCTCTTCATTGTAGTGTAATACACTATAGGGGCTGTTTCTTTTTTTTAGTTACTGGATACCTAACCAGTCGGATTAAAACGAATACAGAGTTTACAATGTTTAAAGAAAATATGAATTGTGTTTGCAAAAATTTTGACCGTTCGCCATAATATGTGTTTTTAAGAATGTTTAGGTGCTTGGAAAAAACCTAAAATCTAAAAATTTACCAAACTACCAGTTTTACAAAATAGTTTTTTTAAATACATTTGGATGAGATGGTAACTTTTCAATATTTTGATCTGCTAAATTTGAAAATAAAAATAAAAAAAATTTTTATGGAAGCATGTTTTTGAGAAAAATATCCCGTTGTTTTAGCTTTTCGCTCTTTTTCACATACACCAGCGGAGAACACTAATATTATAGAGTTCCAAATATAATGCAACCGATATCCAATAAAATTTTCTCAATAAGATAAAACGAATTTGCTTAACTATCAATGTGCCTTTTATCATAAACGAATTATAATGAATAGTGTCTACGAATGACCTTAAGGCATAATAACAATAAAGAAAATTTGTTTCTTCAATGATATCGTTCTAAGTAGAAAAGTTTAACTTTTCATGATTTCCAACCTGTCTCCTCTGTATCTTCCCTGCGTGTTGATATTTGTTTTACGGTACTTAATACTTAGATGCAAAATCTCAACGTAATTCCAGGGTTTTTCTTTAATAAAACGAAGCACGGTATTCTATTGTAGTACAAAATTGGTCATCTAAAACAATCTAATGAACATCTATGTAGTTTTACTCACCCACAACAATATATGTTCCTCGTGAAAGATCTGAAATAAAAATTAAACAAAATAAATTAGTGTATATAAAGGGGCCTTGGGCGGATTTTTTTCAGTACGTACATAATTTAAAATAAGAAACAAGTATATACAGCAGTAAGTTCGGCCGGGGCCGAATCCTTAACTATACCCACCAAAAACCATTGAACCAAAATATTATGGGTTTCCTTTGGAAATTTCAGGAGGGCTATGAAACTTTGAGGACACTTCCCGAAAATAAATTTTCCAAACCTATGAGGGCTATGTCAGATTCTGGATTTATAAGAAAAACCATTTTTGATTGAGTTCTAGAGGAATAATTAACATCTCTTGTAAGTTGCAAGATTGATTTGAAATCTTAATCTGTAGAAGTAAAATCTGGAAATTTGTGTCAATTGAGTTTCAAGCTAATTTTCATGATCACTCGTGCGCCTTCTATCACGCCTCAAAGAAGGAAGGTCGGTTCTATATGGAGGCGATTACCAAATTGGACCGATAAAACTTAAATGCCCATTACACGTTTTTGTGAGGCCTAAAAAATACCAGAAATATTTTTACAATTTTCGAGGCAAATCAGAATAAAAACTAGCGGTTTTCTAGACGACGCCAAGGAGTTAATATCGGGAGGAGATCGTTCTTCATGGGGCGGCTATACTAAAAATATTGGACCGATACTCACGCGTTTTCGAACACGACACTTTATTGAGCCCGAAATACCTCTAAGATTTCCCAATTTCAGGCAAATAGGATGAAAACTTGCGGGGATTCCTAGAAAGCCCCAAGAAGTAAAATCGGGCAATCGGTCCTATTATGGGGCTATACCAAAATATGGACGCGATAACTCACAGCATTTTCGGCACCCTCTCTATGTGTCGCCTAAAATACCTCTAGAGTTATCCTAAATTTCAAGGACAGAAATTAGATAGAAAACTAACGGTTTCTATAAAGCCCAAGACCCCAAAGCGGGAGGTCCGTTTTATACGGGGATCCATACAAAACATGGACCGATACCCACAATATTTTTGGCACATCAAATTTGTGTCCTACAAATACCTCTAGATTTCCATTTCAGGTAAAATTGAATAAAAACTGCGGTTTCTTATAACTCTAAAGAGAGGTAAAATCTGAAAGGAGATCGGGTGCTATAATGGGGCTATCCGAAAACATTGCACTGACACCTCACTCATTTTTGGCAAGGACTTGCCTTCAAAGGTTCGCAAAAATACCTCGCTATGATTGTTCAATTGTCCAGGCAATTGGGATGAAAACTACTGGTTCGTATTAAGCGAAACACTCCAAATGCTGGGAGGCTCTGGATTTATATGGGGGGCCTATACCAAAACCATGGACGACACTCACCATTTTTGGCACAACCACCTCTTCAAGGTCCCCAAAATATCCTGCTAGATTTTCCCAATTTCGCGCAATTGGATGAAAACTACGGTTTCTATAAGCCAGAAGACCCCAAATCGGGAGGTCGGTTTTTTATATGGGGGGGCTAATACCAAAATCATGGACGACACTCACCATTTTTTGGCACCACTCTTCAAGGTCGCCAAAATATCTCTAGATTTTCAATTTTCGCGCAATTGGACTGAAACTACGGTTTCTAATAAGCGAAGACCCCAAAGATCGGGAGGTCGGTTTATATGGGTGGCTATACAAAACATGGGCCGGCGATTATAGCCCATCTTCGAAACTTGACCTTGCGGCCAGACAAGAAGACGATTCTGTGCGCAAATTTCAGGACAATTAGCTTCCATTATTGAAATGCGTAAGCGTGATTATCAACATAGACAGACTAGACGGATGCAGAGGACATGCTTATATCGTCTTATGAATTTCTCCCTGATCAAGAATATATAAACCTTTTATATAGTCGGAAATCGATTATTTCGATGGCGTTACAAACGGAATGACAAAACTTATTATACCCCGTCACCGCATTCTATGGTGGTGGGTATAAAAACATATTAATCTTTGTTTTTATGTCAGCTTAATAACCATGGAAAAGTATGTTTTGTCAATTTATTTGGCCAAAGATGGTAGATGGGAGGGCCCCGTTCGGAAACGCTCACATTGCCTCATTAGCATCCCCAAAAGTGTATTAAACTTGAAGTCCCTTCTGCACTGAAAAAAAAATTAATGTCCAGTGAGAAACAAAAAAGATTACTTCAAAGATTTACTTCAAATCTCCGGCTTCTTTGGCTCGGAATCAATACCAAAATCATTAGTGTAAAGTTGTCTTTATCTTTGCAATCGGGCATGCTTTTTTTCAAGTGCGAAAAAGGTTTTTGATTAGTCGACTTTGCCCTAAATAAATTTTCACAAAACATATCACTTTTTACTTTCCCCAAAAGTCAAATCATCGATAAGATAAAAAAAATTAATATACTTGTTTTGAACAAAAATGTTTACTTAAAAAAAAACTACTCAGCATTAAGACATAATTATTTTTTTAATATTTAATGAAATTTCGAGTTTGAAGATTGGAGTAAATTGGAGTTCAAATATGCAAAAAAAGGTGTGGTAAATGTACAATTTTTTAGAAAATTCTGAATTTTGTAGTTGAAATATGATTAGTGTATCTTTATAGCTTCATTACTGTCTGCACGAACAAAGATAGTTTGTGGGAAAAAACATGACTCCTAACTGTCCAAAAAGAAGTCAAGTCCACCTAAGAAAGAAAATTGTAGGTTAATTTTAGAAAATTTTTAATGTTTTCACTGTTATAAATCGACAGCCGTGTACAAATCGTTTCCTCAATTAACCTAAAACAGTGAAATTTTATTGTGAAATATTGTGATATTTCAATGCGGTTGTCGGTTTTCTAAGCCGCTACATACCAAGAAAGATTTTCGAACACGATGTGGCTAAACACAAAAATATGTAGTGTTCTTGACTTTTAGACACCAATTGTCTTATTCTTTATTTTTCATAAAAATATAATAAAATCTTAAAACATAAGATATCCGTACTGTATACTTAATAACAAAGTAACAAATATACAATGTATATTTACCCCCATTTTTCATGAACTCCGTTAGTGCATACGTTAAGCTAACGAACTTAAACCGTGATTATCTACAGATATCTGTCAATCTTGCGTAATATATTCCATATGCATGTAAGAAAACTTAACTGCTGAAAAATTTTTCAGTTAAAGTTAACCGGAGAAAAAGATACTTCCCATTTTTCTTTCTGTTAACTGCCAGTTAACAGACTAACGAGCTATATGAAAATCGCCGTTAAAGAGAATATATGAAAACGTTAGTTCAAATGCTATATAACATTCAAAGATCCTGGCAATGTTTGATAAAATATAAAAACTTAAATGGAGAGTTTAAGTTCATAACTCAGATCACAAAAACTATACGAACATAAAAAATATACCAAAATTCCAATTTGTGTTTGAAAATCAAATTTGATTGTGGCTATCATCGAAAGTCAGTAGATTTTAATCAACATGCAATATTTATTCGATTTTGGGTCCATTAATATCAAAAGAGTCTATTAGTTGAATTCGGGGATTAAAACGTTTTTTTTGTTTTGTATCCCTAATTGGGCGGCACTCAACAACATTTAATTGGGTGTCCTACAAAAGTAACTGGCAATTTGTGGTTTGGTTTTTCTGTTCATAAAATTCACACGTTCAAGATGTAACTTCATTGCCTCCAATCTGTATAGCTATGCATACAATCGGGCAGCAACTTAAATATGAGGGAAAACAACATTACAAAGGTGCTTGACAGTGAAATGGCAGTTTTCTCAAAATCTCCGCAGGACTGTTTTTCATCATGTTTGGGTGTAAAAATTAATATGTGGAACTCAAATTTTAACGACAGATATTTTTAAGTGTGGCAAGCATATAATGTTCAAAATATATGTTAATATGTTAAAACAATATTATGTTTTGGGACATAAAATGTTTGTAAATATAATATGCTTAGGATCAAAACATTTTTATTAATTTTGAAATAGCAATATAAACATATATGTGTTTACGAAAGAGAAGACCTAAGAGAATATGCAGCAAGGTAAAAGGATAGATGGAAGTAAACCAATCGCGGCGCCTTAAAAATAATATCCACACTAAGAAAATTTCAATTAAAACATTTTCTCTAACTTGTAATATGTCCCTAAGGTGAAGCATTGTTTTGAATAATACAAACAATAAATTTTGTTTGGACCAATCCTTGAAAATAAGGTATGGTTGAAGCAAAAATGTGTTTTGGGGTAGTATGTTGACATGAAGCGAAGAAGATCTTGCTATTTGCCGATAGCGTTAAATTAATGAATGTATATTGAGGAAAAGCTGTCATACAGTACACTCGCGGTATTCAACAAACTCAGCCGAATTTCGGAAACAAAACATAGCCAATATTCGGGAGTTACACATCTAGCGTGATAGTCCTTTTATTTATTTATTAGTAATTTAAAAACTAAATTAATTTAAGATCTGAAAGAATAGCAGTGGGTATGGAAATTATAAAGCAATTTAAATTAAATATTTAATTCAACGAAAAAAAGCCCAAACTAGATCACAAAAAATTCCGTAATGGTGCTTATTTGAATTGTACTTGGCAGTTCTGAAGTCTGCTTTTAACGTCAAAATTATCATGTTTGTTTTCAGGCGTTAACGGAGTAGTTAGTGTAGAAAAGCCGTATTAACGTAAGCGGTGTTAACGGTTACCGCGAGTGCATTGTATATGTATTAGTTAGCCAGACAGCCTTTCTTCTGCTTTTTGGTATTCCTGACTGCTACAAATTACATTTGATTGTAAGTTACTCACATACATCATATTTAAGTGCTTACCACTTTCCACAAAGTTCCCAAGTGGGAGGACACTTAAAAAAGGTTCCATCATATATTATTCGGTTCTATATTTATAAGGATAACATTCATTAAAGAAACAGTAGGAACGGCGCAACCAATTAGTCATTTCGGTCCATATGTGGCCTCGCATGTATGAGTGGCTTATATCGAACTTTCTGGATGATTGTAATTACACTTCGCAACCACCCGTCGTGTAGAACAACAACCATACTTTCTTTGCTTTAAGACGTGTGTGTGTTGTGATGTGTGAATTCAACCTGGCTCTGGAAGCAAACAGTTGTATAGCTTGGTATGTGATCATACTTCCAAATGTTACATTTCACAAATTATGGAAAACTCAAAAAGTGTCCTTCATAAGAGCAAGAAAAGAACACAGGGCTGAAGCCAACAGCATAAAGAAATCAAAAAGTTTACAAAGGCAACAGCCAATTCTATTAATACCGGAACAACAAAGGGAAATGTAAAGTTACTCATTTTTACCTGCGTGATGAATTGTTTGCTGATGTAGCAGAGCCGGGTGACGGTATTCGGGTCGCTGATAATTTTAAAAGCCACGCCATTTTGGTTTATGCCATAGCCCTCGAGGCATGAAAAAAATGAGTATGCGCATACAGCGGGTAAGAATTGGTACGACCCACTAAACGCTAATACCAGTGTAATGGTACCTGTAACTTCAATTTCATTAAAAATAGTAGGGTGTTTTCCCACTGCCTAACACAACAAAAAAAGGAAATATAAGAATGGTTACAGTTAATTTTGAGATTTTTGGAATAACCTTAGCATCATTCCGAATTGAACACAGGACAGATCTTTGTTTAATCGCGATGGATATTGTACCTGGTAGCGTGAAATTCGCGAGAAGCATATACGTATGAAAAGTGCTAAACGAGTGTAAAAATAGAATATTAGAGTCAGGCCAAGGTAAGTACCTAGAAGGACAGATGCTTCACTTCTTATGGTGAATTCAATATTAAATTTTAAATTTATGAATCAACTATTAAGTATAAATACTTTGTAGACATGCAATCAGATGTAATTATTCCCATTAAGGATTGCCGATATGTATTTTCAAATAAATGAGTAACCTCCATTTATGTTGTAACATGCCACGATAACATATCCCTATGTGGCTCATGAAGCTACAAATAAAAGCTACGTAATTTTAATTCAAGAAATGGAGCATGGTTGGTTATTAGTAATTTTTTTTTTCAAATAAGAAGACCAATTATTTGATTTGCTCTTGAATGTCAAGAAAGACACGCCAATAATTGGTGAAATGGTTTATATGATCCACATTATTTATATAGAACAGATCTCCCGACTTTGCTTTTTTAACGGATCGAAACTTCAAGAAATGGTCGCTCGCTAACCTTCATGGACCCCTAATGTAACCGATGCGAAATTGGTCATATCGGTTCAATAATTATTTATAGACTTTCTATATAAACCGATCAAGAACTAAAGTGGCTTTTATAGGCATTTTAATAAACCTTTTTTATGCTAACATGGAACTAACTTACTATTTAGAAAGATCAATGTTAAAGCAACTGTTAGTTTGGTACCGTAAATGTTATTACAACCCAAATTATTGATGAAGTTATTTAGTAGAACTTTGTTCAGTGCATACAATAACGAAATTCTTGAATTAATAATCTTGCTTCGAAAAAATTTATTTAATTTTAGTTCCTATTTTTATCGTTCTATTCAACTTAGTAAAAATTAAAACTAAAATACAAATTGCGAACCGCAGTAAGTACATTTTTTATTCGTGAAATTGCCACAGTACTCTTTTTTCATTTTTTGGCATCTGTGCCCATGAATTGAATACATGCTCGAAGAAGAGGAAACTGCATACGAGTGCGTAACAATGCAACTAATAATGTATGTAGAAGATACCGAACAAGATTTTGTATCGACCTAAGGCTTTTTGGAATATAAATTTCAATAAAATGATCTTAAAAATAGCACATGACAATAGCCCTATAAAAACAAAACAACTAACCACATTTATGTATTCTATGAAAAACAATAGAGCATTGGATTTCTTATGGAGGAACACGCACATGGTGCAAGTCTGAAACAGGGGTAGGCTAAAGCAGATGATGAGTCCAGATTGAGACTTATTGGTGACTAAGATAATCTAAGGTTCCATGAGTATCTGATATCTTCCCACCATGTTAATTTCATCATTCGAAATACTACAAGGTTGTTTGACATTTGTTTGAACATTCACTGTTCAATGATAAATTTAGCCACGAGCTCATTACTTCTGCCAAGAGCAAATATACTTTGTGGGCATTAATGTATTGTCCAATTTGTACGCTTTTGTTGTGATAACAAGGATATTATTAGATATATGAATGAGATAAACTCAGCCAAGGTTATTACAACACGAAAACGCAGGATCGATAGGTGGGTAAACACAACCATAGAAATAGTCGAATATTGTTGCTTTCCATTTCTTAAGGAAAGCCAAAATACGCGCGACAGAATAATACGACGGTTGGTGTCATGTCGCCACAATTAGTGATAACTGCCACAATAGTGTGATAGCTTTCACTGATTTACGGCAAAAATTTCTCATATCCGAAACGAAAGTTTTAAGTCAAGTCAATTGGAGTAAAAATCGTTGAAAATGGTGTAGAAATATGAACTTTTCTACCATAATTTCCCCGAATCAGGAGTACATATATGAGAGGTATCCTAAAATTTTAAACCCGATATGAATCAAAATTTGGCACACATTCGCTAAAAATGTTTAATTCTACTATCATTCCACAATTACAAGTAAGTCGGAATGATTCGCCTACGGTGGACCGATTTCAAACCAATGGGGAAATACATGACAATACCTCCAGAAGAAATCAAGGTGAAACTCTGGCCACTGGGTCAATAAGAATACGTACGAAAGATATGTATGTCAATTGTAATGTAGGTTAAGGTTAAAGTGGCAGCCCGATTTATTGTCCAGCCTCACTTAGACTATTCAGCACATTGTGATACCAACATTAACTAAAGAAGTTACCTATTACATATGGGCACTTCTAGTTTTTAAATCGCTGAACCTACTCGATTATTTTCTTTTGTTAGGTTTTAAACGTCTTTCTTTATCCAAAGTTTTGTATGTTTCTGACAATATTTGAAAAACCATTTTTTTATCAAGGCATACTACATAATAATAAAAAATAATTTAATTAAACGTAAGTGTGTGTGTATGGCAGTGGGGAACACTGCATCACTCCCCCCCTCCCAAAAAAATAACAATTACGATATAGAATTTAAATAATGTTTGTATGTTACGTTGTGATTTGGTTGGGTTCTTTGTTGTGATTTATGACGTATGCAGGTTTGATAAGATCAACATGATATTTCTTATTAGCAATCGCCATACAGTAATATGTCGAATGTATTGTTCCCTTTGATCTAGGTACCTTGAGCGGACCTTTCGTAAAGTTGGTGTAAGCCCTAGGTCTATGAAACTTTCAGAAAGACATCTTCTGACTCATTACTATTAAATGGGATTTGAAATAAAATCTTACCACCGAGAAATCTTGATCGAAATCAATAAATACATTTTATGAAAAGCTTTGAAATTCATTCATAGGCCCAATCTGTTTCCATTAATTCGAAAACTTCTCCAACACTGGTCACCTTGGAATGACAAGTAAATTTACGTAACCTTGAAGAAATAGAAAGAATAAATTTATAAAAAGTATAAAAAATCACTGGATTCTGTGACTGAACTAATGCAAACTACTCAATTGCTCGTTCAGAATACAACCTGTGGAATAACAATCCTAATAACAAATTATTATCGAAAATTAAAAATGAACTGAAAGCTTAAATCAAAGTCCATTTTTCAAGATTTGTTAATTCTAAATCGTCAATCAAAGATGGTAATCCAAGAACCCTTCACTATGGGTGACTGTTGAAGGATGATAATGAATCTATATGTAATTTGTTTTCAAAGTTCTTTGCAACAACTTACTGCGATAAAGGATTTCAAGCAATCTGATGCCGTACCCATATAAGATACAGGAATATTCGACATTCATACTCCCAATTTATTTCTCCTGATATTGTGATGAAGTTTTTATATGGAAAAGATAAAAATGTTTCATATCGCCTCGGGCCCCTGATGGGATTCCCAGTAACAATCCTCAAATATTGTGCTCATTCTCTTCCGACTGCCTTTCAATTTCTGTTTAATGAATCTTTGCGCACTAGGTCACTTTCCTACATTGTGGAAAGAAAATTCATTTATCATTCGCGCTATGTATAAAAATGGAAGCAAGTCAGATATTACGAATTATAGAGGCATTGCCTAAATTAAGTGGCTATTCCAACTGTTGGAGAAATTATTTCTGAATAGTTTGAAATCATCAAAGTCTCCTCTCTTCTAATCGCCTAAACAACACGGTTCCGCGTAAATTCTTGTTCCGACCATAAACAAATATCTTGGAATTGACTAACAATTGTTAATGAAGGCTTTAGAGATCGTTTACAGACAGATGTCATTTATACTGATTTTAGTAAGGCGTTTGACAAAGTAAAACCATTCCCGTTTTACTGTACAGAACTGCAATAAGCATGGGCTTCAGTGAATTTAATGGTATCCTGGTTTTGAAAGTTATCTAAAAGAATCGTAAACACAAATTTGTAGTATTTGATAACATTATTTCAAAATCAATACATGTGCCTTCTGGTGTTCCACAAGGAAGTCATCTTGGCCCTTCTAGTTGTTCTGCTTTATTTTAAAATGACCTTCCATCAGCCATTAAATATGGTTAAAACTCTCATGTATGCTGACGATTGTTAAAATTAATAAAGGTTATTCGGAATAGTGATGACAATTCATTACTCCATATCTGGATCTGAATAGCATGTACAGATGGTCTCATACAAATATGATGGAAACTGAAACATAAGGAAAAATGGCAGAGCATATTCTCCTTTTTATAGATTAAATTATATCGACACGATTAATAACTGAATGGCACAACGCTTGAAACTGTTGAATTCCTTTAAAGATCTTGAAATACTTTCGGAATTCGCATCAAATTTTTAGATCTCACATCTAATGAACTGTAAATAAGGGCCTAATGGATCATTTGGATTTGTCAAGCGCTGGAGTAAGGAATTTTCTGACGACCATTTTGTATTACAAGAAACTTATATACTTCACTTGTGCGTCCTATCCTGGAATTATGGATGCTGTAATTTGGGACCTCACAGTACGCAAATTCATTGCAATCGTATGAATCTGTTCAGAAACAAATTTTTACTGTTTTGTTTACGGTCGTCGGAATAACTGGACACCTCAAACCTTGCGTCTTAACAAAAGAAAACTATCGCTCATTCAATTACCTACACTGAAAAGTAAGACGTACCATGCGAAATATCTGTTTTATGGTTGATTTAATTAACGAAGATTTTAAATACTGACCTTCCTTATTAACAGCATATCATTCAATGTAGCCTTTAGACCTACCCGCGAACTTGACTGCTCCACATTGAATACTTTTGAACGAACCTTTGAAAACAACGATCCACTTCGCCGTCTTTGTAAAGAATTCAATAAATTTTATTATTATCGTTGATTTGTCAGAAAGAGAAAATACAATGTAAAGAAAAGATAACATTATTATTAAATACTTGATATATTAACAAACAATATGTATATAATGTAATATATTACTGTTAGTCTGTAAGGGATTAATCCATAGATGAAAATAATAAAATAAAAAAAAAAAAAATAAATAAATTAAAAAGACTTTCTGGCATGTAGTGTGGAATATTCTTATTGTGGTGCATAACCTTGTTCCTGACTGAAGAGAAGTATTCTCGTATTTTTCTTATCATTATTATCAAGCGTGTCCAATCAGGACTTGTGCAGATATTTTTAATTGGCTTGATGAGTTTTGATTTTTAACGTTTTATGTTGATATATGGATCTTTATTAGAGGTAATATGCTCCTGGCAGGATCGCCAATGAAGTGGACCTAGGATTCTGTTAGGTTTAAACTTATTTTCTTTTCAAAAGTTTTTATTTTTCTGACAATATTTGAAAACCATTTTAAATTGAACATACTACAAAAAATATTAATTAAACGTAGTGTGTGTGGTGTGTGGAGTGGGGAACAACTACAGTTACTTTTCGTACATTTTACGACACGTATGTGACGTTTTACGAACGTTATATAACTTTGTCGAACTGTCACAAAACCAAAAAAGTTTGTTCCTGTCTACATATTGGCTCAAAGCATATATGAATATATATATACTTGAGCAAGAAAAATAAGGCCCTACGACAAAATTTTTTAGGACGATCGGACTTAAACTTGTTCTTGTATTTTGCACGCATTACGCACATACGCTAATTCGACTAAAAATTTAATTCTAAGGCGATTTGCATCAGTTGATACCATTTTGCTTTTAGAACCAATTTAGTGCTTTTTTGATTTCAATAAATAAGCATCAAATGCCTTTTAAGTCCTTGCAACAAAACCAACTTGGTACCTTCTGGGATTTTCATTTAGTGCTTTTGTGCTTTTTTCAAATTGAACTGTATTGAGTTTGATTTGACGAATACGTTGTCATACAAAAATTCAGATTAGCTGTCAAAAGTTTAAGAAATCCACTAATTTCATTTTAGAATTTGAGTGTTTGAAGGTATTGATCCTTTTTTAATCAATATGTTTATTTTTTATGTAATTTTGAAAAGTCTAGCAACGATGCAAATTTGAAAACTTTGTATTAAATTCACAAAAGCACTCATAATTGAAATAAGAAATATAGACTCCCTCTAAAATATTAAAATTGGGATATTTTTTTGATATCCTCTCTGAAAAAAAACATATTTTTTGAAAATATGAAATTCATATACTGGGCAATTTAATGAAATGAAAAATATGCATTAAAAGTTTAACCTGGCGATACTATTTGCTGCTTCGACGGATTGAATTTTTGGATGTTTTTTAATTACACTAGATAACAAATCTCCAAAATAGAGAATATTCACAGATTTTAAAATTAGTTAAAGAGAACTGAAAAATGAAATGAATTAAACTCTGTACAATCATCATTTCTGATGAATGTAAGGGATGCCAGATTTTGAAAGAGGCAAACACATTCAGGTTATAAAAAAAGAGCACATACCGGATAAAAGAGCACATTTTTCCAATAAGGTAATATTAGTGGTTTGGAGTTTTTTCACTAGTGAAACCTAAATCAGTAAAAATAAGTCCAGCAAAATTACCATAAGCAAATTTTCAAACAAAGTTTATGTTTCCCTTAAATGGATTATTAAAGAAAGTAAATATTGAAAAAAAAAATTTTAAAAACGAATTTGCGGGATTTTTTTAATTTGAATATTAAACATAACAAAAAGTTCCATACTTCATATCCCACTTTCCGCGATTTCAAATGCTTTTATTAAGCATTGGTTCTTTCTTCAGAATCCAACATGTAGTCTTTACTGGCTTTACCTGTGTTTCAACCGGGGGGGAGGTTTTATGGTGTTGTTGGATTCTGAAGAGTGTTTATAAAAGCATTTATGGGGAGTGGGGGTTTTTTGTTGTTATGAACTTTTGTTATGTTTAAATGAATCATCAAAAATTGGAATTAAATGTTTTTTTTAAGGATGGATTTTTGGTTTTTGATATAATTTTCAAAATAATACTTTTCTTAATAATCCATTTTAGGACTAACTTTGTGATTTGCTGTTTGTCTTTTTTTTTGTTTTTTTGTGACCGAACTTAATACTCACCTTTATTTGAAAAATGTGCTCTTTTTATCGCGTATGTCTATTTTTATAACTGAATGTGCTCTTTTTGCCTCCTTCAAAATCTGGCATTCCCTACATCATTCAGAAATGATGAAATTGTACAGAGTTGTGAATTCTTCATTTTCAGTTTCTCTAACAAATTTAAAAATCGTGAATATCCTATTTTTTTGGAGATTTGTTATCTAGTTGTAATTATATTTGTATTTTATAAAGTAGAAAAAATAATTTAAACTTGTTGATTTCTTTGTAAGAGTAAGTGCAGGGCGAATATAGTATCGCGCCAGGTAAGCTTTTAATGCATATTTTCATTTCATTAAATTTTTGATCAGTAATGAATTTTCCATAATTTCAAAAATATGTTTTTTCAGAGAAGGAAATTAATTTGTCGACATTAAATTTGGAAGTATTCTCTAGTATTTTAATATTTGAAGGGAGTCTATTTCTTATTTCAATTATGAGCTTTTGTGAATTTAATACAAACGTTTTAAATTTTGCAATCGTTGCTAGACTTTTCAAAAGAACATAAAAAATAACAGTATTGATTAAAAACGGATCAATATCTGCTTCATAACACTCAAATTCTGTAAAATGGAAATGTAGTTGACTTTCTTAGCTTTTGACAGTCTATTCTGAATTTTTGTATGACAATATATCGTCAATCAAACTCAATACAGTTCAATTGAAAAAAGCACCAAAAGCACTAAGTGAAAACTCCAGAAAGTACCAGGTTGTTGCTTTTGGGTACTAATAAGGCAATTTGATGCTTTTTGGAAATGAAAAAGCACTAAATTTGGTTCTAAAAGCAAAATGGTATCACTGATGCAAATCGCCTTAGAATTAAATTTTTAGTCGATATAGCGATGTGCGTATGCGTGCAAAATACAAGAACAAGTTTAAGTCCGATCGTCCTAAAATTTGTCGTAGGGCCTTATTTCTGCTCAAAGTATATATATACCATATATGCTTTGAGCCAATATGTAACAGGAACAACTTTTTTGGTTTGTGACAGTCGCAAAGTTATAAACGTCGTAAACGTCACATACGTGTCGTAAATGTAGAAAAAGT
>PGFW01002772.1:0-11956 GCA_003123925.1 Haematobia irritans
AGCCTGATACATCGGGCTGCCACCTAACCTAGCCAGTATTTGTTTCCAAGCTGAGCCAGGTCCCGAATCACCTATTCACTCTTTGTCTAGCAAAGGCAGGACGGTGACAAAGGTAGTGTTTCAATGTCTCATCATTCCCAAAACATGCCCTACATGCCCCATACTCTGCTGCTTCTATTCGGCACAGATGCGATCTAAATTCCTACAGCCTTCCTGACTGACGTCCTACTGTCCTTGAGTAGTTCTTCAGACTTTTTCTTCTTTGAGTCACCGCATAACATTTTCATTGTACATCCACATCACTTTATGTGCTTCCGGAGCCCATTCATATAACTCGGTCCGTGTTGTCTCTATGGACTTTGCGTTCTCTATGTTCAGCACCCTATGTGTCCTAGCTCCGCTAAACGACTCAAGAAGTCTTAATTCTAATCCGATCGGTATACTACAAAGATGGGTCTATGACACTAATTTCTTTGGCGTTACAGCTACAATGCCAAACTTATTATACCCTGTACCACAGTAAGTGGTGAAGTTATAAATATGGGAAACATTTTAAATCTGAAGCAATCTTAAGGAAATCTTTCGCAAAAAAGTTTATTTAAGGTTTATCGCTCGATATATATGTGTTAGAAGTTTTAGGAAAAAGTCCATTTTTTTGCAAACTTTTTTTCGACTAAAGCAGTGGCGATTTAACAATGGAAAATGTTGTGTTAATTTTGATCGCATTTTTGGTCGAAATCAGAAAACATATATATGGGGAGCTTATATCTTAAATCTGAACCGAGAATTTCCAATCATATTTGGCACACATGACTATAGTTATAAATTGTACTCCTTTTGCAAAATTTCAGACCAAATTGACCGAAATACTCTGGCTTCTGGGGCAGAAATTTTTCGCACAGCAAAATCGTATAAAACTCTGGCTGGCTGGGTCGCATACTTAGTGCATATCGGCCGAAAGAGCTATATCTAGAATCTAAACCGATTCTTCTTCCAAAATCAATCTATTCTGACCCAAATTGCACAATGTTCTGCCAATTTGGAAGGCGATTGTGGCTCAAATTGTGACTAGACTTTGATCACAAAAATGTGTTCAGCAGACAGACGGACAGCCGACGACCGGGACGGAAACAGACGGACATGGTATATGGACTCAAGGGGACGCCACCCTGAAAGCATTTTGCCAAAAGACAGCCAATGTGTCCGTATTTCCGTCTCCTTCTGGCTTACAAACATGATGCACTAACGTATAAAACCCTGTTCCCAGTGAGTGGCGAAGGTATAAAAGTGTTGTTCCACCAAGACAAACGCACCGTGCCACAAGTCTTGAGGACGATGCAAAAAATTGGATGGAATTGGGCTTCGAATTGCTTCCACCACCAACCGTATTCTCCAGATCTGGCCCCAGCGATTTTTTCTAGTTCTCAGACCTCAAAAGGATGCTCGCAGGGAAAAAATTGGCTGCAATCGAAGAGGTGATTCGCCGAAACTGAGGCGTATTTTGAGCAAAACGCGAAGGGTAATACCAAAAAATGGTATCCAAAAATATTGGAAGGTCGGTATAATTGCGTTGGATCGCTCTTGAAGGGTACTATGTTTGAATAATAAAAAACGAATTTTGACAAAAAAATGTGTTTTTCTTTGTTATACTGGTGGACTTTATCAGCCAACCTTATCATACAGTGAAACCTCTCAACAGTGACACTCTGAAAAACTGGGACACGCTTCTAAAAATGGCAATTGTCTGGGGAGTTGCTATCATTAATATATTAAAATTAACTTCTTATACCTGGACACCTCTCAAGGGTGGACAAAATTTAGGCAACCATGGGTGTCCCACCTTTCAGAGGTTTCACTGTATAGTATATGAATTACGGATATGAGAAAACTTAATTATAACCCATCAACGTTCTTGGTAATGGGTATAAAAATGTTCAAATTACTACACAGAGAAGGAAATAGTGATCACCATCAAACATGTTTTATAGAGCAAAAATGTTACATTTATTGGGGTAGTGGACGCATGTAACATGGTGTTCGCCAAATCTGGAAAATCATCGTATCTGAGTTTCCGCAAGTCAGGTTTATATTTTGAGGAGAAAAATAAGCATTTTAGTGACAAACATGGTTACATGGTTACATAACAAAAATAACATTTTTCCTCTTCTTCTCGTGCGCTGTACTGCCACTAAAACATGAAAAAGCGGTTTTATAAGAAGTTGAATTAAAAGAACTTTCCTGTGCAGTTCAAAATAAAGAACATCTTTGAGAGGACATTTTTTAGAAGTTCTTTTAAAGTTGTGCTTAGAAAGAACTTGCCAAAATTTTTTTTGTTTGGCGATTGAATATCAAATGTTTTGTACTTCAAAACACTGTGGGACATTGGCGCCTTTTGCATTGCTTGAATAAACAATTTTTTCAAACTTCTTGCGGCCACTTCACCTCAGTGGAAAATAATAATGGCATGGAAACTTGCCCCGCATACATAAGTCTACAATGATCTTCATATTGTTATTTAAATACAAGGTGCATTATTTTCTATGCATCAGAAAGAAGAGGGAGATAGAGGGGGTAAGAAGTTATAAAGTTTTCCTTACATTCCCATGTTCCTGGGGGGGGAAAAAACGTGAGTTTCTCTCTGGTTGCCATTGAGGGGGTAAAATGAAAATTAAGTTTTAAACAATTAAGCAAAATTACATGAGCCCCAGTTTAAGGGGCAGCCCATTGGTTTTTACGAAGGTAATTGCGTCAAACCTGAACTTTGGTATTTATCCGGGATAATGTTGTGGTGCAATGATGCGCATATACTACAAATACTACAAATCAGTCACAAATCCATTGACAAAGATATTTAGCATACTTAAAATGCAGGACAAGGCTAATGACATGATGGTATTGCTCTTCTTAAAGTTTGGTCCTTGTAAGAAGATTTTAATTTTGTAGTCTTTGTTGTGGTCGAGATTATTACAAAACTTAATTTAGTCTAACAAAGGCGATCACCGATCACCCAACCAACACAACCACCCTCTGAATCATCGTTGAATATTTCACCAAATGTTGTTGCTTGTTCGTTGGTTGTTGTTGTTTTTGGTTAAGTTCCTTTGATTCGATAACTTTTTTATCCGGGGTATTTAAGAAAATCTACAAGTGTATTTAGGAGAATTTAATTAAGATCTGACGATTACTGCTTCTATCTTTCGTTACCCCACCAAAGAACTCTTTTTTTTCAATAGTTTGTGTTAATTAAAAAGCTTTTGATATTTTCCTCCACCCCCCCCTCCATCACTGACCTGCCGCCTGTTATATATTGAAAGTCGCTGAATGAATGATGTTGCGCCCAGATTAAGGATAAATGATTTCAAGTTTCTATTGAAAGTGGTTTGCATTAACACGCGGGTAATTTGAAATCATCATCGAACGTAAATTTAAACTGTGAACAAATGGTCGAAGGTCCTTTGAGGCTGTTCAAATCGTAAGCTGGCTAAGGTGAGAATGTATGTTGTGTGAATGGTTTGGTTAAGGCTCAGTAACTTCCTGCTGGTGTACATTGACTTCAAATGTAAATAAAGCTCTTGACATGAATGGTCTGGGCATGTTGCGTTGTGATAGTTTACACCGAGAAATAATACTGTGGCCATGGATTCCAACAAAATGACATAGTGCACATGAAACAAGTATATATATGTAGTTAAGGTTCGGGCCGGGCCGAATCTAAAAACCACCAACCGTGATCAAATATAATCAGTTTCCTTTAAAATTCAGGGGGATTTGATGACAGATCAGTTCAACAAGGTACGCTTCCCACAGATAAATCAGATAAAGATTTTACTATAAAGGACTAGAATCAGATATTCTGAATTTATAAGAACATTTTTTTGTTTGAGTTTGAGAGGAAATCATAAACATCTCTTGTAAGTGTGCATAGAAATGATGAAATAATCCCTTGATTTGAAAATGTATAATCTGTGGATTTTCATCCCAATTATGTTAGAATGAGTACGAGAAGTAAATTCGTGGAAATTCTTGTGGCAAATCGGGGGATAAAAGACTAAAAATTTCCTAGAAAACCCTCGAGTTAAATCCAGGGAGTTCGTGTAATGGAGGCTATACCAAAACATGGAAAGGATACATACATGTATTCGGCCATTTAATTGTAGTTCTAGAATCTAATCCCCCAAATCGGCAGGGCAGGTTTATATCAGAATGGCTATATCAAAAACTGTAACCGATACTCAATCAGCACACCCCTTACGGCCCTAGAATACCTCAGATTTCCAATTTCAAGGCATAATTGGATAAAAAAACGAATTCGCTAGAAGCCCAAGAAGTAAATCTGGGGTATCGGTCTAATATGAGGGCTATATGAAGACATGGTTCGCAAATAATCACCAATTTTCCGACAGACAACGTGCTTAGGGTCCTAGAGTACATCTGTTTCCAATTTCAGGCAATACGATTAGAAAATAACACTTTCTAGACGCCCAAGAAGCAAAATAGGGAAAAGTCGTCCATATGGGGGCTATATCAAACATGGACCGGTAATCA
The DNA here is from genome assembly GCA_003123925.1 of Haematobia irritans. Lineage (NCBI taxonomy): Eukaryota > Metazoa > Arthropoda > Insecta > Diptera > Muscidae > Haematobia > Haematobia irritans. The sequence goes on from PGFW01002772.1 coordinate 4,546, forward strand.
CCAATTTTCCGCACACTCTCCTTTATTTCCTAGAAATACCTATACAAGTCCAATTCAAGGCAAATTGGGGTAAAAACTTACGGATTCCTAAAAGCCCAAGAAGTAAAATCGGGAGATCGGTCTATATGGTGGCTATAGTCAAAAAACATGGACCAGGTACTCACTATTGTCGAGCACCGTCTTTAGGTTCCTTGCGTACCTCTAGATTTCCAAATTTCAGGCAATCGGATAGAAAATACACCTTCTAGACGCCCAGGAGCAAAAATGGGAAAATCGGTCCATATTGGGGCTATAACGCTAAACATAGACCACGATAGGCACCGTTTTCGGTACACATGTTTTGATGGTCCAGGCAAATTGATAAAAAACTACAGTGTTTTATAAGCCCAAGACCCGCAAGTCGGAGGTCTATGTTATATGGGGACTATATCAAACTTTGACCGATATAGGCCATCTTGAGCCTGCCTGCAAACAAAGAAACGAAATCTGTGCCAAATTTCAGGACGATAGCCGCCATTATTGAAGGCTGATAGCGTGATTACCAACAGACAGGCAGGCAGATGGACATCGTTATATCGTCTTATGAATTCTTCCTGATCAAAGAATATTATACTTTTTAATAGTCGTAAATCCGATATTTCGATGTGTACAAACGGAAATGACAAAACTATTATAAGCCCGTCACCATTCTATGGTGTGGGTAAATAAAAAAGAAGAAATATTGAAACTAATATTATAAATCAAAATTGAAATTAGAATATGTTAATAAACTATAACGAGGCGTTAATGTCAGTTTCCCAAATACTGATTATAACACACATTCATGATAAACGCGGAGATGTCGCCAAGCCAAATGTTTATGTATACCTTCACCATGGAGGCGCGAAGTCCAAATCTGCAGCGAATAAATACTGACGTAATTACGAAAGATATGCTAGCCCTAAAATTTCGGATACGCCATTTTCACATACAATATTAAAGAACAAATTTCTTTGAAAATATAGAAACTTTTAAATTAAAGGAGAAATTCCTAATTTTTGCTTTAAGAATTGTTTTCTTTAAAATTTATGACACGAACGCACTACATGTAGTTCCTCGCTCTCTTAATGTCGTAGTCTTTGAAGTAAATGCAAATTTCCCTTAATATAAATAAACAAGGTTGGCTGATAAGTCCGCCGGTTTAGCAAAGAAAAACACATTTTTTTGTCAAAATTCGTTTTATTCATTCAACATAGTTCCCTTAAGAGCGATACAACGATTAATAATGAACCTTCCATTTGTTTGATACCATTTTGGTGGTAATCCTTCGGTTTTTCCGCCTTAAAACAGGCCTCAGCTTCGCGATCACCTTCTTCATTGAGGGCAGACAAATTTTCCGCTGCGAGCATCCTTTTGAGGTCTGAGTAACAAGAAAAAGTCGCTGGGAGCAGATCTGGAAAATACGGTGGTGGGGAAGCAATTGGAAAGCCCAAGTTCATGAATTTTTTTGCCATCGTTCTCAATGATTGTGGCACGTTGCGTTGTCTTAGTGGACAACAACTTTTTTCTTACCTCATAAATAGTCCGTTTTGCCGCGGTTTTCGTACTTTCAAATGCTCCAATAACGGCCATATAATAGTCACTGTTGATGAGGTTTTTTCCGCTTTCCAAGATAATCGATAAAAAATTATTCCATGGCATCCAAACAAGGCTTGAGGACTTGAGGACCACTTCCCGAAGATAAATGTTAAAGGATTTCACGGCAATGAGGACCTGATATCAGATTCTGGATTTAATAAAGAACCATTTTTGTTTGAGTTTTTAGAGGAATCAATTAAAGCATCTCTGTAAGTGTGCAAGAAATTAATTAAAAATAACGTCTTGATTTGAAATCTTAAATCTGTAGAAGTAAAATCTGGAAATTTGACATTGAGTTTTTCAAGCAATTTTCATGAATCAGTGCGGCCATCTATACCCTCAAGGAGTGAAGGCGGTCTATATGGAGCATTACCAAATGGGCCGGTAAAACTTAATCGATATCACGTTTTTGTGAGCCTAAAATACCAGAATATTTAACATCAGGCAAATCAGATAAAAACTACGTTTTCTAGAAACGCCAAGAGTTAAATCGGTAGAATCGTGTCTAATGGGGGGCATACTAAAATATGGACCGGATACTCACGTTTTTCGGCACAGGACCCTGCTTTATGACCGAAATATACCTCTAGTTTTCAAGGCAAATAGGATAAGAACTTCGGATTCTAGAAGCTCAAGAAGTAAAAATCGGGAACAGGCAAAAATAGATAAGAACCCCTCGGATTCGTAGAAGGCTCAAGAAGTCAAATCGGGAAATCGGTCTAATATTGGGGGCTATACTAAAATATGGACGCGGATCTCACCATTTTTCGGCACACCTCTTTATGGTCCCTAAAATACCGTCTAGATTCAATTTCAGAACAAATTTGGAATAAAAACTACGGTTTCATATGACGGCCTAAGACCCAAATAGGGGGGTCCGTTTTATAATGGGGACGCATAACCAAAAACATGGACGCGATACCACAATTTTTGGCAGCCGTAATTTGTGGTCTTACAATTCCTCTAGATTTCCGCAATTTCAGGTAAAATTGAATAAAAAGCTGCGGTTTCTATATAGCCAGAAATAAAATCGGAGATCGGTCTATATGGGGCTAACCAAAAACATGGACCGATACTCACCATTTTTGCACCACCCTCTTTATGGTGCGTAAAATACGCTCTAGATTTCAAAATTGCAGGCAAATTGGATAGACAACTACGAATTTCTACCAAGTCCAAGCGGCCCAAATCGGGAGGTCGGTTATATGGGGACTATATCAAAACCTAACCGATATAGCCCATCTTCGAACTTGACTGCCCTGCAGACAAAAACGAGTTTGTGGCAAAATTTCAAGCACGAATTGCTTCATTATTGAAGACTGTAAGCGTGATTACAACAGACAGGACAGACAACGACAGACAGACAGAAAAGACAGACGGACATCGTTAATATCGTCTTAGAATTTCTCCCTGATCAAGAATATACTATACTTTTTATAGTCGGAAATCGATATTCGATGTTGTTACAAAACGGAATGACAAAACTTCTATTATCCCATTTTTTTTATGTTTCTTTCGCGACCTATATGCCGATCCACGTGATTAGATTTTCCGAATTTTGAATTCTGTTATTTAATGGTACATAGAACATTTTTTAATTATGTAAGTTTGTTCGTTTGATCCTGTAGTCGCTGTTTTCTTCAGATACGCACAATTGTTGCAGTCCCGCTAAATTCCGGTAAAAGTCCCGGACGTAAAATATCAAAAAAACACAAAATAATCACGAAGTTACTGTTTGCATACAATATTTTAATAATGTTTTTTTTATTGAAAACACTGGTTTTGATGAAATATTCCACAATTTAAGTAATTTTAATTTATTTGCAAACTACTATCTCCAAACTCATTTTAAAATGCGCAAATATCACTGCTGAAACTACAAAATTAATTTAGGAAAAGCAAATATTTAATAAACGGTTTCTTCACATTCTTAAGACAAAGAGAGAGCAATACAATTATTGTTTCTGCAGCTCTTATCGCAGTATGTCATATATCAAAGAAATTATAGGTGCCTTAAACTTACCCGCCACAATTGTGCGTAACATTGTCGGAAAGGGTTATACCCCGTCACCTTCTATGGTGGTGGGTTAATAAAAACGAGTTGCCAATTACTTTGCCAGGCGATACTTTTAGTCTTTCCGACGCTTCGCTGTTTCACATAGCGCGCGACTATCGATTGGAGACTCAGGAGTGTAGTGATGGAGCCATGTTTCATTCATGTGTCACATATATCGACTGGAAAAACTCGGGTGTATTACGAGTTTTAACAGACTTGCAAGACACCGCTCAGAATCATCAACCACGTTGTTGTTTTTTGGTCAAATGTGAGCTCGCCCGGGGCACCCATTTTTGGCACAGAGCTTCCGCAATATTATTCCAAAATTTTTTCCAAATATTGATAATGATATGACCAACACTTTCCTTTGATATCTTTTAAGGCCTCTGCTATCTTGCGATGCAACTTTCATTTTATCGGTCATTCAAAAATTCATTTGTGATTTTGTTGATGTTTTCATCGGTAACCACCTCCTTCGGGCGTCCACAGCGTTCACCACGTCCTCTCCTGCCTCATTTCACCATGCTTGATTTCTGGCATACCAAATATTATTGTTGAATTTCCCTGGGGCAAAGACGTCCGGAAACTCATTACAAGCCAAGTTTCGCTTCCACCGGTTTTTTTCCCTTAGAAAACAGTATTTTATGAAAACGACGAAATTCCTTTTTTTTCCATTTTTTTTTCATCAATAACCAAAAGTTGCTTCACAAAAGACACTCTATCTCACAAACTAATTGCTACAGTCAAGATTTGACACGAATCATTTGACAGAATTGATACTATATAAAAAAAAATGCATTTAATACTAGCGACATGTGGCCAGACGCGGAACCTTATCAGCCATCCTGTTAAATAATAAATTTGAATGAAATAATCATTAAATAAATGAGATATTGTAACTGTACATTACACAATTGCAACAATTGCTTTTGGGGGGCCGTTTTATATCGCCTTCATTTTCTCCGAAGTGAGACTTCGGCCACCTCCTTCTTCTTTCTGCACCAGCAACATCACCATCCGTCTTCTTCCAATTTGCAGTGAGTTTTATGCTTTTCGTGTTTGCTGCTGAGCCTTGACATCCATACGGTCACATGGTTCAAATCCGTCGAAGGACCTCATGTACAATTATTTGTCATTGGCAACAATTGCAGTGAGCTCCATTTGAAATCCCAAATCAATCATTTCTCGTTTGAGTTTTTCCAAATGAATACCATTTCTTTATTGATATAAACTTATATCTAGAATATTTGAAAAATCTTAACCAAATCTAGAACAAGACCAACAATAATCTGTTATCATTGTTCAGCTGTCTTATCACCTAACAAACGAACCCAAGTGAACATGCAGCACATATGCACGTCCATTAGATCTTTTGTTGAAAACACCCTCACACATAAGTGTTTCTTAGAATGGTTGGTTCATTTTGATCGTTTCTCCTTATCTTCACAAGTGGAAAGCAGATTATTTGATATTTACGAAGGTACATAGGACGTATTAGTTCCATATGCATTTGTTTTTATTAGAACCCCTCAGACATCCCATGTTCAAAGCATATTTGTTTGAACAATAAGATGGACATATATTTACATCACGAACGTAATTTAAACCGTATCGGATAAAATTTGCTCTCCACAAAGCTCTGTAAATCAAATTGGGGGGGCGTTGCAATGGTTAAGTGAGCCCGATTTATCAGGCTTCACTTAGACTATCTCAGTCCAATTTGTAGATACCACTATTGGAACTCTCTCTTATCACTGAGTGCTGCCCGATTCCATGTACTAATGTAGGACGTCCTTTTTATAAGCCGAGTCCGAAGCGGCGTTACACATTGGCAGTTTTTTGAAACTACTTAGAGAAAGCTTTTAATACACTCCAGAAATTGTCACCCAGCATTAGATTGAGGTCAACCAGTATTGCCGTTTGAAAATCCCTTTGGCTGTTTGTTGATTCCGACGACCCTGGTGTATGCAAGGCGTGGCATGTCCATTGTGTTAACCACCTTTGTACTAGGTCGGAAATCGATTTTCAAGTAGTGTACAAATGAATGGAAACTTATTATAGGACTCTCATCACCAATCTAATTGCGCGTGGATATAGAAATTGTGTAAAATTTTCTGTCAACTCTTTGGTGGCTAAAAAATGTCAATACTCTGTTCTTTGGATTGGAATTAACATTCAATTGCACTAGTGCAAAGACAAAAAACCAAAACCAACTTAGCCTTGTCCTTGATTCGATTTCTTTGCAATCCGCCATCATGCAGGACTATACCTCTAAGTTATAATTTCAAGTAAACTCCAAATAACAAGTTGTAGAGTTTAGAACTCAAATGAAAGTGTAATCGGAGGACCGGTTAATATGGTCTATGCTGTCAGACCAAAACGAATCTATGCCAAATTTCAGAAAAGATTAACTCCATTGTTGAAGGCAGCAGCCGTAATACACATACAGAGGACGAATTGTTAGCGTTTCAGAAATTCTCGCTTTATCAAAAGAATACATTTTTCTTCACAAGGAGAAATTTTCTTATTACGAACTATTGATGTGTTTATAAAATATGGAGTAGTCAATTTGAAGATTCGTCTAAAGCCCACTTTTTTTCGACGGTGAGTAAATAGATTAGGTTAGTTTGAAGAGGAGATCCGGTTTTCCAGTTTCATGTCGACCAAAACACACCTAAAGGCTGTACTTCAGCTTGTTGTGCGCTATAAATGTTATTGTTTCCATTGTACTTAATATTAATTCCAGGAACTTCTGTGCCCTTAGCGAATTCTAGTCCCCGTTTCTGACCTGGCGCAGGTCTTGAATAACTTCTTCAAACCGAATATGTTCACGTCTTTGTCTAGAGTAAATCAGGGCAGTGTTCAAAGGCAGTGTTTCCGATGAGGGCAGGACATCCTCAAAACACACCTTACACTGCACCATTTTTCTCTGCTTCTATTCGGACAGATGTTTTCTAAATTCTAGGTGAGCGTCATTATTCCTACGGCCCTCCTGACTGGAGTACTACCTTCAGTAGTTCTTTAAACTTTTTCTTGTCGGGGTCAACCCATATTTTTTCGACTTCCTCCGATCGTGCATCCGATACAAACCGCTTTATGTGTATCACGTGCGCTATTCACCCAAACTCGCGTTGCCTCATCGTTTCCCTATGCACCCTTGTTCTTTCGCCAGTTCATTTGCCTTTATGCTTCCTCTTATTGTGCATGTCGCGTAACAATATATAGCATATCCTACCGTATTCCCGGAGTATTCGATGATTATCTTTTTATCGTTCTAATACGACACGCGAATCGAAACTGTAATGACTTCATTTTACGCCTCTGTCAATTCATGATTAACACGTCCATGATGAAACAACACACTTCTGTCTGCATGATTGTAGCTGTGGTCCCGATAATCGAATAGGATTTCCATGTGTCTGGGCTCCTCCACATAACCCCCAGTCCCCCATTTTCGATGCAATCGGTGTAGACAGTCATCTTCGATAGATCGTGTAGCACCTATAGGTCCTGTATCTAGGTATCCACATATAGCGTCCGGTCCCGTCCTCTCACGTCATCTTCGGTATACAGCTTTTTCCCTCCGGTATCTGTTCTAGACCCATATTCTCCCTATGACCATCTACTGGCATCCGAAATATCACAGATGGCAGCTCTGAACCACATAAGGTATAGCGATCTTTCCGTAAACAACCGAACTTTAAGGCCTGGCATGATTGTGCTTGTAATCCGGTAATT
>PGFW01002777.1:19992-31874 GCA_003123925.1 Haematobia irritans
TAATAACAAAAAGACCAGAAAGCATTTATTCAACCTTCTCCTGCCAACACCATCACGATGGGTCGAAGAGTGTCCATAAATTGGACCTACTCGTTGGATCCCTAATACACTCACACATACACACACGCATAAGCAGATCTTTGATGATTTCTCGTCCGTTGTCTGGAAAATAGTACCACAAATTAGGTGAGAATGGTGCATGCTTCCAAATAGTTGGCATGCATGTCGTATACGTAACGCAAATTTTTAAAGTCATCAAATAAAACCGCGAAACAAGAATTCCCCACGAACACCGTCGACATGCCTCAATTCGTACACACACACATACACACACACACACTCATTCGTACATGCATAGCCCGTGTAGTGGACGAATGTGTGGGGTGTGTGTTCTTCCTTCGTTCAAACAAATTGGAAGTCCTTGCACTAATCAAACCATCCATGTCATTCGTGGACGACCCAGAATGTATGGGCAACTTTTTGATGATGGAATGTTAGTAAGTCTGCCTGAAGGGTTTCATATTCTAGTTAGACATCGTATTTACTCACACATGGTAGCACACGAACACCATGTCAGCTGAGTATCACCGTAACGTAGTAGGAAAGCATAGAGATGTGTTCAAAGTCTAATTATGCTGACAACTTCTGTGAATTTGCGATTGCAAAGTTACTCGTCAATGGCTCTCCCAATAATTGTGTCATAGAGTGGGTAAATCTTCACATTACAAATGGTTTGTTATGATTCGAATTTATGATCTTACAATACTTTATAGCATCACATTCCGCACGTAAACAGAAAAAAAATGTGTCTGTTAAATTTAAGGACATTTAACTTCCACATAGTTCAACAAATTTACTGCTATATACGTTCTATTATTTCGTACCACAACGAAACATTATTAGACTAAAAGGAAAATTATAAAAATAGTAAATGTTTTTTAGTTCACTAACTACGAACATGGTGAAGGATTTTACCTTAAATAGAATTGTAACACAGTAGTTAATGCATTTTGATTCTGATTTATAAATATACATGGGCAATTAATAAAAATCTTACTAGAAATCTGGACCATTACTAAGAAAGAAATTTTGTTAGTTGGAAAAAAATGTTTTGTAGAAAAATTAACTTAACGACATTACCGATTCGCTACGATGGCTACTACGATTATTTCCCTTTTACTGATATTTGGAGTGTTTTTACTCAATTGAAAATTTTAGATAAAGTAGAATCAAAAGTAGTTAATATAATCCTTGACAGGTGTATATAAAGTTTTAAAGATCTCATAGATTGGTATATATTTTAAACCTTAACTTATAGATAGAATTCCAACTAATCAATTAAACGTGCTACTGAACGATGTGAGTGTTACATCATGTGGGGATTTTTAGAGGACATTTTGGTGTATATATTCGTTGATTGTTTTGTTTTGTTATGCGTCATTTATGCTGTTGTTGGTTGTTTTGATTCTAGAGACAACTGGAATGTTCCTTGTGTGTTGTGGTATCTTTTGTGGTGAGAGTGTTTTTTGCAATAGCCGAATCAGAAAGGATGTGCGTGGTGTGTTGAGTTGTTTTTCTTATACGGCAGCTATGTATCCGTTATGACTTTTGTCTGGTTTTATTGTTGGCATCCAAAAAGTTATGTTGATGCTTTATGAAGTGGCACACGTGGATTTAATTTTGCCAAAAATTGTACGTGCGTATTGGTGTTTATTAATAAAATACATTTTATTCCGAAACATTTTAGCAACTGAGCAGTGAATGATGTTACAAGAAATCAAAAACGTTTTTTATTGATTAAAAAAAAAAACAACAAATATAGATTAGGAACTGTATATTTCTGTTAAATGAGTTTAAATTAGTGCGGGATTTTAATTTGATTTACATAAAAAATATTACAACATGAGTGGAATACATGATCTATATTTATTCAACACTCTAGACACAGTTGGAAGTTCTATTTTTCGGAATCTATTTTTTTAGTTACAGACAATTCTAACCAGGAGTACTAAGTTCGAGTTTAGCCGCTAAAATTAAAAAATAAATCACTAAGAAATTATAAAATTGTACAGTCTTCTATACAAATTTAAATATAATTGATGTTAGAATAGCCCAAACCAAGTTTTTTATAAAGATTATTTTTTTTTAATGATTATTTAAAGAAAACTTGTCAGAAATTGCGTTTAGACTCTTAAACTCGAACTTATGATCCAACTTAAATACATAAATGCTTATACTGACAAGTGGAAAATTAGTCTAATTTTAATAATATTTTTTATTTCAAATATATTCCTGATGAATAAGTTCAAAACGTCCATTAGTCCAGGATATAGTCCAATTACACTCCAGATGGAGTATTTCTAATGTTGTAGTTTTTCTATAAATCGATTTTGTCCGTTTTTAATAAAAAAAATTTAATTTATTAAAAATAATTTTTTCACTTGCAGTTTGTACAGTCTTGTAATGATAATATTTTGGAATATTTACTTGTTTAATGTAATTAAGCTGATATCCATTCATTGCTCTAAAGAAATACTCTTGAAAACTCGTAAGTTAAAAATCAATATGAACGGATAGAATAAATTAATTAATAATATTTTTCTTCATATTTTGTTATAACTTTGGCATTTCAGATGTTAAAGACAAATCCGCCCAAACAAAATTGTTTACCAAAATCGATTAAAATTGGACAATTAATTTAATTATAGCATCTGATGACACATATATCTATTATATGACCAGAAAACATGAAATTTAAATATAATTACTTTAGTCCTATTTAAACATAGATATATTAATCTTTGAAGAACACATTTACTAACTACCGACAAGTACTGGCACTCAACGTACGAATAAAAATATTTCTTTGCTTGTGTATATCATAAGCCATAGTTATGTGTAATATTATAAATTTTTTTGAATAAAATACTGGTGGTTATAGAAAAATTGACTTGCTTTTGTATCGAAAAATTTCTAATTGTAATAGAGCTGTTCTGTACTTTGATTCCTCAAATTTCTCTACTTTTTTGTAAACATATTATCTGACAACAACAGTTTATTTCAAGCACATTTCTAATACAGGTTCCCAAAAATTGTTCATTTTTCTGGATAGCAGAATATTTTGAATGAGTTTAAGTATATCTTCCACAGCATAGTAATAATGACAAAAATATGCAATACATTGAACTAATTTATAAGAAAATCATGAACTATCTTAGATGAAAAAATATATCTTGGCGCCAAATCATGTCAATTCTTATATGGGTTAGTTCATTTTTCATAAAAAATAGTAAACTTTTTTTTGCGTAGTAGGAAATGGTTAAAAGGTAAACATCAACAACACAAATAAGTTAGCTCAATACCGTTGCCTTCAATCTCGAAACAAAATAATTTTAATTGGTTCAGTCATGAAAATGATACTAAATCAATCACATCAATTAAAAAAATTAATTTTTGTGATTGAATTTTGTTTGAATTATAGCATTAGTTGTATCAATAATTTTTTTTATTGAATATTTTGTTCTAAATTCATTAAATAAAATTAGTGGAATTATATTCTATTCATGATAAATTATAATGCCGTGCATGATCGATTTAGATGTGTACTCCAGCTTACTACTTTGTGGTAAACACCAGTCTCACTAAAGGAACGTTCATAGTAGACAAGAGGTCTTAAAATAGGAAAACGTACCAACTTCTAGCGCATAATAATTTGACGATTGTTTAAGAATAAATCTCACGAAGTACGGTGTTATACAAACCAAGCAAAAAAGCGTCGCAAGAAAATAGTTGTTGTTTTGATCGGAAGTGGCGCAAATCTGGCGCAAAAGCAATGGATTTAACATGGACTTGTCATAGGAGGATGTCCACAGTTTCAACAGCCGTTGCAACTGACTATGCATCACTTCTTAAGGGTGGATCCGAATTCAGTATTTTGATTGAGTTAAAATATATGATAAAAAAAATTATGATAATAATTTTGAATTTTTTATAATTTTTAATGCATTCAATCGCTTGTCTGAACGCTTTGACCTCAAACTATTTTCAAAAATCTCAATTTTTGTAGAAATAGCGTTAACATTGTTTTCAGAAATTTAAATATTCGTACCCTTCTATATTAATCATTACTCCGTTTTAACCTTTTTTGGAAGTTCTTCCAAATTTTTACATGGTGTTGGGTATTTAACTATTCCAGGGTTTCGAAAATCGTTCGAACTTTGGTGGTTTCTCGCTATGTTAAACTCTTGGCACTCTTGCAAAGCCTCAGCAGCATAATTTTCTGCGTCTTAAAACTTGACCTAATTTAATTAAAAACTGTCCGCAGATTGTCAATTTCCAACGAAATACTGAGGGTTTAGTGTCATCACGTTGGGACACTAATTGAATACAACACCAGGATTTCCCTGTGCTCTTTTATCAACAAATAGTAAATTTCCAAAGTTATTAGAAATGATTTTTAGACCCCATCGAATTGTACACATAACTCCATACCTGGCCATTTAATAAAAATGCTACTGCGAGGAAACTGATAAGTAACATCAAGAACTCATGTGTCGGCGAGCGTGCATCAAGATAGTGGTAGTTGCCGTTGAATATCTTTGCTAATTCTATGGAGCGCTGGAAAACGCGCTTAACTTTTGGTCTTTTGTTATTAGCAGCTAAGGAATGCTCTCGCCGTCATAAAAATGTTTATTTCGCATACACACACATACACAATACTCCAAATACATACATTAACATGCACACAGTCACAGATCACATGTTGAATGAGTGCTCTTATCCAGCGTCGAATTTGCTTCAAAATCATTTCTCTCATTAGCCCTTTTTTAATAACGACATTATTAAAGTTTCGTATTACTTTTTTGTGCAATCCAAGAGGCTATGATCTTATCTGGTTTTTTTCACTAGGAATGCATTTAGTATCTTATTAGGGGCCAAAGAACCTATAATTACACTTGGTAATAGGGCTTTTTGCTTGGTCCATTTCTCATAAAGTAGAATATTGTATTTAACATTCAAAAGAACGATTTCATACGGCATGTGTGAAAGCTTAAGTTAAGTTTCTACAGCGCTGTATTATGAGACCAGCATACCCAGGTTCAACACACGGCCAGAATAAAATTTTTTGCCATTTAAATAAGTTATTTACTGATCCTACTACTTTTTTATCAGGCCTACATCAATATGATTTCTATCGCTCGAAAGGCTGCTTGTGCTTGCCAAGAAGTTCTCCTGATGAAAGAAGACATAAATATAGTTCCTATCAGAACCATATGTACGCGTTAGGACTCCGTGTACCGTTAGGACTTTGGTTAGGAGTCACGCAAAATGAAGACACAATTCCACCAGAATTAGGATGCTCACAAGATGAATATGAGAGGGTGTAAGCGAGAACTGAAAGGGCTCAGCACAACTTTTGGAATATTACTGAAACAGTATTGAGAATACTCCGAGGCTTCCAGACTATCTAGCGTCACTACTCCGCTCCAGGTTTCATAAAACATCGGAGGGCAATTGTCATTTCCTATCGAGAAATTGTTTCGGATCTAGAATAAAATGGGGTATAAAAAGTTTTGGACTATTCAAATCCCTGACCTGATGGAATTACTTCGGCGGAGTTACAAGCAGTGACTGACAGAATTATCCATTGCAATATATTCAGGAAAGTTGAGGGAAATAAAAGTCGTTTTTATACCTAAAGCGGGAAAAGCCTCTCACTCGAAGTGCGAAGGATTTCGACCAATTAGATTATCCTCATATCCTTCTTAAGACTGAAGAGGATGATAGATACTTATCTTAGAACTAGCATCGATTCAAGATTGCTCTCAAACGACAACATTCTTACTCGAAGGGTAGGTCTATTGAGACCACATTCCATGAACTGGTCAGCTTTATTGAAAGCTCACTATCTGTCAATGAATACACCAATTGTGGCGTTTCTAAACAATCGAAGGAACATTCAATAAAGTCCATCCAGCTCGATATTACATGGACTGACAACTCTGAATGTTGATCAGTCGTATTTCAGCCACACCAGCACAAGCAAACATACAAAGGTATGTGAACAGAGGCACTCCCCAGGAGGTGTTCTATCACTCTTCTTGGGAATGTTGCTGTAAACAACTTTCTTTTCCTAGAAAAAGAATGGATAAAAGTGGTGGCATATCGCAGAAATGTGGCGCTAGCAGTCAGGGGAAAATTCCCATCCCACAATCAAGATATTACGCAGAGAGTCCTCCGGGCCTAAAAGAGAAGATCTTCGGGTTAATAAAGTGGGATAAACCGCAAAATTGTTGCATTGGCTATACACGCAAGGGTTAGACTAAAAATGCTATAGTGTTGTAGTCTGGGCCCGCACTCAGCAGCCGACAAAGTTTTTACACACAAAGAAAATTTTCATTAAATTTGATCAAACGAAAAGTTTCTTTGATAATAATCGAAACATTTTCATTAATACAAATGACAATAAATTCGTTAATAGTACGAATCGTTACGTTAATTAAAAGAAAATTCTTACAGAACGAAAAATTTCGTTGTATTAACGAAATTTGTTTCATTGGCTCAGTGTAGATAAAGTTCAGCGTATGGCTTGCTTGTGTATCTCAGGCGCATTCAGTAAGACAGGACTGTTCCTGTCCCCATAATGTCATGCTGCATTCTATGCCTTTAGACCTATTTAGCCAACCAATCAGCGAGAACAACGCTGTACGTTGCTTGCAGCTTCGCTGCCAACGTTCGGTCCTCAAAATAATACCTGAATGTGCCAAACGTAGTGGATTACTCTCTGGGAAAACTTTTCACAAAAAGTTAAAATCTAATTCCCAAACAGGCGCTGACACAAAACCCATGGAATAAATGTTATTACAATATTTCTACCACCGATGATTCCAAATTGAAATGGACCTTGGGTTTCGGAGTTATGATTCTAAAGATCGTGAATCTAATAATACCGAAGCGACTTCTAATCACTGTGAGTGTTTCAGACTGAATATTCAGCAATAAAAATAGGTGTATATTGGCCTGAGTAGCTCAAGCCTAAATACTACCTACAATTCCCAGGAACTAGAATCAGTCGTATGCATACTCGACTTCCTGCTAGCTATATCTTCGTGAGAAAGGCTATTATGATGCCAATGTTTAAGGGTTCAACGACACTAAGCAAACTTAAACGCACATAGATAATGCTAGTTTTTCAACACATCACATATCACTACTGATATCTGCTATAATGGGTCGCTCCCTGATAGGCGAGTTTGCAAAAACTATTGGCGCGAAGTATAATGACGTACGCATGAGCTGTCATTATGCGGAGCGAAAACGAATCAATTTAAACACTCTTTGTGTGAGTGTCCTGTATTTTGTGTAAGGGCCTAAGCGAATTTTAGCGAGCATTACGATATTTTCACAGAAGAAAAAATAATCGAGTAGTTCAGCAGTTAAAAACTAGACAGTGCCCATAGTAGTTAGAAATGACATGCTTGCCAATATATAAAAGAAGATGAGGATGGATACGTGCAGGTCTCACAAAATCTACACTCAACTTCTAAATAGAATATTCGCCACGGCTACACACTGAAATAAGCTGCACCAAATGCAGGAATACTTTTATCGAACAATATTGTAATACTACTCGAGAACAAATGGACGTTGCTTGCCAATATGATGGCGCTGGTCATTCATGCGAGGATTCGAAAGGCTTGTATACTCGTTCATCGCGGTTATGCTCAAATGATGTATGCAGCATATAGACTTATGTGATGTACTGCAATGGTTTTTGCCAGTCTCCTCAATCTCTTATATGTTTCCTACAAATAGAGTTTTCAATGACGCATATTTCACTCCAAAGACCATGACTTTGGCTATTCGAGGTGTTGTTGAATCACTTCCGTCCGATCATACTTTTTCCTCACTTTATAAGTTAAGTATCTTGATTCGAACCATTAAAGCACCAAGACGCAAAAAAAAAAAAAAATTACCAAATGCCACCAAAACCCGATTCTTTATATTATGTCATCATCAGTTCAAGATGAAATCTCCATTTCTCACATTCATCTCTCTCTTGTATAGTCATTCGTACATGCATAGCCCGTGTAGTGGACGAATGTGTGGGGTGTGTGTTCTTCCTTCGTTCAAACAAATTGGAAGTCCTTGCACTAATCAAACCATCCATGTCATTCGTGGACGACCCAGAATGTATGGGCAACTTTTTGATGATGGAATGTTAAGTAAGTCTGCCTGAAGGGTTTCATATTCTAGTTAGACATCCGCTATTTACTCACACATGGTAGCACACGAACACCATGTCAGCTGAGTATCACCGTAACGTAGTAGGAAAAGCATAGAGATGTGTTCAAAGTCTAATTATGCTGACAACTTCTGTGAATTTGCGATTGCAAAGTTACGTCAATGGCTTCTCCAATAATTGTGTCATAGAGTGGGTAAAGCTTTCACATAACAAATGGTTTGTTATGAATTCGATTTATATTCTTACAATACATTTATAGCATCACATTTCCCACGTAGGCAATGGGTTAAAAGGTAAACATCAACAAACACAAATAAGTTAGCTCAATACCGTTGCCTTCAATCTCGAAACAAAATAATTTTAATTGGTTCAGTCATGAAAATGATACTAAATCAATCACATCAATTAAAAAATTAATTTTTGTGATTGAATTTTGTTTGAATTATAGCATTAGTTGTATCAATAATTTTTTTTATTGAATATTTTGTTCTAAATTCAATTAAATAAAAATTAGTGGAATTATATTCTATTCATGATAAATTATAATGCCCGTGCATGATCGATTTTAGATGTGTACTCCAGCTTACTACATTTGTGGTAAACACCCAGTCTCACTAAAGTGAAACGTTCATAGTAGACAAGAGGTCTTAAAATAGGAAACGTACCCAACTTCTAGCGCATAATAATTTGACCGATTGTTTAAGAACTAAATCTCACGAAGTACGGTGTTTATACAAACCCAGCAAAACAAAGCGTCGCCAAAAAAGTAGTTGTTGTTTTGGATCCGGAAGTGGCGCAAACTTGGCGCAAAAGCAATGGATTTAACATGGACTTGTCATAGGACGGATGTCCACAGTTTCAACAGCCGTTGCACTGACTATGCATCACTTCTTAAGGTGTGATCCGAATTCAGTATTTTGGATGTGAGTTAAAAAATATTATGATAAAAAAATTATGATAAATAATTTTGAATTTTTTTATAATTTTTAATGCATTCTAACGCTTGTCTGAAACGCTTGACCTCAAATATTTTCAAAAAATCTCAATTTTTTGTAGAATAGCGTTAACATTGTTTTCAAGAAAATTTAAATAATTCGTACCCTTATATTAATACTTACTCCGTTTTTAACCTTTTTTGGAAGTGCTTCCAAATTTTTACATGGTGTTGGGAGTTTTAACGTATGCCAGGTTTCGAAAATCGTTCGAACTTTGGTGGTTTCTCGCTATGTTAAACTCTTGCACTCTTGCAAAGCCTCAGCAGCATATATTTTCTGCGTCTTAAAACTTGACCTAATTTAATTAAAAACTGTCCCAGATTGTCAATTTCCAACGAAATACTGAGGGTTTAGTGTCATCACGTTGGGACACTAATTGAATACAACACCAGATTTCGCACTGTGCTCTTTTATCAACAAATAGTAAATTTCCAAAGTTATTAGAAATGATTTTTAGACCCCATCGAATGTACACATATACTCCATACCCTGGCCATTTAATAAAAATGCTACTGCGAGGAAACTGATAAGTTAACATCAAGAACTTCATGTGTCGGCGAGCGTGCATCAAGTATAGTGGTAGTTGCTCGTTGAATATCTTTGCTAATTCTATGGAGCGCTGGAAAACGCCTCTAACTTTTGGTCTTTTTGTTATTAGCAGCTAGGAATGCTCCTCGCCGTCATAAAATGTTTATTTCGCATACACACACATACACAATACTCCAAATACATACATTAACATGCACACAGTCACAGGATCACATGTTGAATGGTGCTCTTATCCAGCGTCGAATTTGCTTCAAAATCATTTCTCTCATTAGCCCTTTTTAATAACGACATTATTAAGTTTCGTATTACTTTTTTGTGCAATCCAAGAGGCTAGGATCTTATCTGCGTTTTATTTCACTAGGAATGCATTTAGTATCTTTTAGGGGGCCAAAGAACCTATAATTACACTTGGTAATAGGCGTTTTTGCTTGGTCCATTTCTCATAAAGTAGAATATTGTATTTAACATTCAAAAGAACGATTTCATACGTCATGTGTGAAAGCTTAAGTTAAGTTATCTACAGCGCTGTATTATGAGACCAGCATACCCAGGTTCAACACACGGCCAGAATAAAAGTTTTTTTTGCCATTTAAAATAAGTTATTTACTGATCCTTACTACTTTTTTATCAGGCCTACATCAGATATGATTTCTATCGCTCGAAAGGCTGCTTGTGCTGCCCAAGAAGTTCTCCTGATGAAAGAAGACATAAATATAGTTCCTATTCAAGAACCATATGTACCGTTAGGACTCCGTGTACCGTTAGGACTTTGGTTTAGGAGTCACGCAAAATGAAGACACAATTCCACCAGAATTAGGATGCTCACAAGATGAATATGAGAGGGTGTAAGCGAGAACTGAAAAGGCTCAGCACAACTTTTGGAATAATTACTGAAACAGTATTGAGAATACGTCCGAGGCTTCCAGACTACTAGCGTCCACTAACTCCGCTCCAGGTTTCATTAAAACATCGGAGGGCAATTGTCATTTCCTATCGAGGAAATTGTTTCGGAATCTAGAATAAAATGGGGTATAAAAAGTTTTGGACTATTCAAATCCCCTGACCTGATGGAATTACTTCGGCGGAGTTACAAGCAGTGACTGACAGAATTATCCATTGCATATATTCCAGGAAAGTTGAGGGAAATAAAAGTCGTTTTTATACCTAAAGCGGGAAAAGCCTCTCACTCGAGTGCGAAGGATTTCCGACCAATTAGCTTATCCTCATTCCTTCTTAAGACTGAAGAGGATGATAGATACTTATCTTAGAACTAGCATCGATTCAAGATTGCTCTCGAAACGACAACATTCTTACTCGAAGGGTAGGTCTATTGAGACCACATTCCATGAACTGGTCAGCTTTATTGAAAGCTCACTATCTGTCAATGAATACACAATTGTGGCGTTTCTAAACATCGAAGGAACATTCAATAAAGTCCATCCGAGCTCGATATTACATGGACTGACAACTCTGAATGTTGATCCAGGTCGTATTTCAGCCACACCAGCACAAGCAAACATACAAAGGTATGTGAACAGAGGCACTCCCCAGGGAGGTGTTCTATCACCTCTTCTTGGGAATGTTGCTGTAAACAACTTTCTGGTTTCCCTAGAAAAAGAATGGATAAAAGTGGTGGCATACGCAGATGATGTGGCGCTAGCAGTCAGGGGAAAATTCCCATCCACAATCAGAGATATTACGCAGAGAGTCCTCCGGCTAAAGAGAAGGATCTTGGGGTTAAAAAGTGGGGACTAAAACCGCAAATTGTGCATTGGCTATACACGGCAGTGGTTAGAGCTAAAATGCTATAGTGTTGTAGTCTGGTGGCCGGCACTTCAGCAGCCGACAAGTTTACACACAAAGAAAATTTCATTAAATTTGATCCAACGAAAGTTTTTCATTGAAATAACGAAACATTTTCATTAATACAATGAAAATATTCGTTAATAGTACGAATCGTTACGTTAATTAAAAGAAAATTCGTTACAGTAACGAAAAATTTCGTTGTATTAACGAATTTGTTTCATTGGCTCAGTGTAGATAAAGTTCAGCGTATGGCTTGCTTGTGTATCTCAGGCGCATTCAGTAAGACG
>PGFW01002778.1:26638-37354 GCA_003123925.1 Haematobia irritans
AAATAACTTTTTGAGGGCGCTATGTAGTTTTAAATAAAGGTTCTATAAAATTGGTATCCAGTTCCTTTTTATCAAATTTTCTTTTTGTGAAATAAATGCTAGTTTTCAACTGATTTCTTAAACGTTAAGATATACAGAGAAAAAATTCACTAAAATTGTTCCAATTAAGTCTTATTTGAGTTTTAAAAAATATTCAATTAAAAATTTAATTGATTCAACAAAATTACAGAAAATTAACTAATCATCTTGCTTGTTATTGAAGAAATTTCGTACTTACAATACGTACACAATTTGATCTGAGTCGAAGGAAATTTTCTCCTCCAGGAGGCTCAATAAGTAAAATCTGCGAATCGGCTATATCTGTGGGTTATATATAATTTTGGACCTATGTGGACCAATTTGTGAAAGAATGCTTGAGACCATATGCTAAAACCACGCATCAAATTTCAACCGGATCGGAGGATACGGGATGAAATTTGCTTCTCTAAGAGGCTGGCGCAAGCCAAATCTGGTAGTCGATTTATTCCACAAGCAAAAAAGTTGTTGCTGTTTCAAATCACGAAATTATTGATCGCATATTTAATTTTTTGATTGAAATTGTCTTCAATGACGAGTAGAATGATAGCATTATTAAAAAAATTTAATTGAAAAGTCAATTAAAAAATTAATTGTATCTGCCAATTAAAAAATTAGTTGATACTATTAATTGTTGTGGATTGATTTTGTTTGCAATTTAAAAAAATTTTGTTGAAATCTATTAGCATTTTTAATTGAATGATTTTTAATTACGCTTCACCACTACTGTTTTGGGTACAGGGTATAATAAGTTTGTGCATTTGTATGTTACGCCGAGAAGGAAAAGTCTGAGACATCGTGTTAAGTATTAGACGCGATCGTCTTAGAATTTAAGATTCTGATGTCGATTTAAGGCGATGTCGCGTCTGTCTGTCTGTCTGTCTGTCCGTCTGCGTGTTGTTGATAGTATTTTTGTGTGCAAAGTACAGGGCTCGCAGGTTTTTAGTCGATTGTCCCTAAAATTTGGTATAGGGTCCTGTTGTTGCGGCTCAAAGACGATCGGCTATTGATTTGGGAAAAATCGGTTTCAGATTTAGATATAGCTGCCATATGATATTTTTCAGCGAGCGATCGGTCATAAATTGGCGTGTATATCAACCCGATCTGCCTCAAATTCCGTACATGCGGCGAATAATTTTATGAGTCTCGAAAACTTGCAAAATGATCAAGCGATCAAATGCGGTTCAGATTTAGATATAGTCTTCCCCATATTAATGCTTTCGCCCGATTTACTAAACACCGGATCATTTGCCCAGCCAGAAGGCGCATATTTTAGCTCTGATTTTAAGTGTGAAATTTTGCACAGGGATAGAATTAGCATTATAAGCTATGGGCGTGTCAAAATGTTTGGTTGGAAATACGGTTCAGATTTAGATATAGCTCCCATATATTAGCTTTCGACGCCGATTTACATTCAAATGACCACAGAGGCGCTAATTTTTTGCTGCCGATTTAGTTGTAAATTTTGGCACAGCGGAGTATAATTAGCCATTGTAGCGCTATGGCGATGCTAAATTTTGGTTGAAATCGTTGCAGGATTTAGATTATAGCTTCTCAATATATACTTTCGCGCGCCGATTTACACTCATATGACCACAGAGGCCAAGTTTTTGCTCCGAGTTTAGTTTGAAATTCTGCAGCGTGGAGTATAATAGCATTGTTTAACTATTGCGTGCCTATAATTTGGTTGAAAAATCGGGTTTGCAGAATTTAGATATATCTCCCATTATATAGGCTTTCGCCTAAATTTTACAACTCATATGACCGTAGGAGGACCAATTTTTAACTGGCGCATTTAGCTTGAAATTCTTACACAGGGAAGTAGAATTAGCATTGTAGCTGTGCGTTGCCAAATTTGGTTTGAAAATCGGTTCAGATTTTAGGATATAGCTCCCATATCTATGTTTTTTCTTGATTTCTGACAAAAATGGTCACAAATATGCAACATTTTTCCTTGTAAAATCGCTCACTGCTTTAGTCGAAAAGTTGTAAATAATGACTGCTAAATTTTCACTAAAACTAGAAAATTTTGCCGGTAACTTCTAATGCATATAGTATGCGAGCGATAAATCATGAAATTAAAAAAAGAACTTTTTGCGAAGTTTTTCTTGAAATTGCTCGAGATTTAAATGTTTTCCCATATTTTTTTACTAAACATTGTTGTTGCGCACGCGCTAGTGCATTAGCCGACTTACATTTTGAGTACTAATAGATTTTTGTAGAAATGTCTATCAAAATTCTGTCGAGATCGAGTGATAATTAAATGTATGTATTTTGGGACGCAAACCTATTATTATATAGCCCCAACACTTTGACGGATGTGATATGGTATCGAAAATTTAGTCTACAAAGTGGTGGGCAGGTATAATATAGTCGGCACGCCGCCCGACTTTAGACTTTCCTTACTTGTTTTAACTCAAATTTAATTGCTTTAATCTTGAAATTTTTCCGTGAAATTTTTTCTGTGTATGGGGAGGCTATACCGTAAAAGTCGGCTTGCCGATTATGGCCATTTGAATAGCCATCGCGACGCTACATCAATAACAACTCTCTTGTGTCAATTCCTGCTCACGGGAAATGGATCAACCTAGGACCGGTAAGGTTACGTCACCTGGTGTGTATGGACCGAGTCACAGTTGCTGCTCCAAAGCGTATGAAATGGACCGGTCACTTTAAACATGGGTTTGCGATTGGCTGGGACTCATCGCCAAAGGACACGCATACGTTAGTAGAGGGACTAGTGGGCTCCATGAACAGTCTGCACAGAATAAAAAATTCACGGGAAAATTGTTTCCTAATTAAAATCTTAATTTGAAGTTTTAAAAAATATTCAATTAAATAAATTGATTCAATAAATTTTTATATTGAATCAAAAATCAATCAATACAAATAAAGTATCAATTAATTTTTTAATTGATTGTCAATTATTTTTTTAATTATACTTATTTAATTTATTGAATCAATTAATTTTTAAATTGATTGTCAATCTAATTTTTTTAATTTGATTGTCAAATTTTATTTTAATTGATTGTCAATTTAATTTTTTTTTGTAAATTGATATTATATTTCTGTGATTGAACGACAATTTCACTTACAACAAAATTAATTGGATCACTTAATTTCGTGATTGAACGGAAAGCAAACTTTTTTGTGTGTGGGAGCAAACTTTAGGGACGCCTGTTTCCCAATCGCGTATCGCACCGAAAGGAATATGTTGGAACAATAAATAATTGTCTGATAGTTGTATTTACTACAAAGCCCTAATACCAGTCCTGTAATGGATCCATTAGTGGCAATTTGCACTAATTTCCCGTAGGGAAGTTTCAAGTCGATAGCTTGTTTCGTTCGGAAGTTTGCGTGATTTCCACAGACAGACGGACGACGGACATCGATAGATCGACTCAGAATTTCACCACGACGCCAGAAATTTATTTACCGTGATCTTTGTACGGCAAAATTCCGATATTTACAAACGGAATGACAAGGCTAATGACGCGCATCCTATGGTGGTGGTATATTAAATATATTTAAAAATTTGTGTATAATTCTAAAATACCATGTAGCCTACTGATTCATATAAAAGTGCGTGACAAAAATTTGTTCCGAATTTTTGTGGAATAAATAACGGTGAATAAAAAGTGTAATAATAACTTATTATTAGGAATAATAGCAAATATTGACATGAATATTAATTGATTTAAGTTAAAGTTAAACCCAAACAACTATTCCCAGTGGAAAACGGCATGACAACCAAACGTTTCATTCATATATTTAGCCTATAAACTTGAGTTCAATATTTGTCTCTACAAGCGTGAAGTATAGAACTTTTTTATGATAAAATGCCTATTTATTATTATATATATGATTATTAGTTTATTATAGATGGCAGGTGAATAAACTCTAATCAGTTAGATGAAGATAGTCGAAAACTTCATCTGAAATGGATGATTTAATTTCGTCAGTTTAATTCAATATTTACAAATTGAAACAGATTTTTGTATTTTAAAAATATTTGTATTTATTATCAGTCGAATCTTTATATACATGTGAGCGGGTGTTTTTTGTTTTTTAATTTGTGTGAGCGTTTTTTCTTCAGTTTTTTTTTTGTTATAGGTTTCACCATATACTACTTTTTGTGATAAACAAATTTACAATTCGTTCTTTGTTTTTTCTCATTTTATCTTAAATCACAATTGGTTAATGACTAAATTACACATGGACTCTTAATAATTAATGCGGTTTTATATGTCCGATTAACGATGTTTTTTCTTATCGGCTTCAGGATTATAGGGATGTTCTTCGAGATATTTCAAAGTTTTCAATACTGATTCAGGAATTGGTGGAGGTGTGGGTAAATGAGCACCAACGGGACGATAACCATTTTCATCGGCTGTGTAGGAAATGGAATATTCTTCTCCATCATCGGAAACGAAGGCAAATCTTCCTTGAATGGCTTCACCATCATGTTCAGAATCTACATGTTTCAAAATACCATCTTGACTGGCCTTAGAACCATCTCCCAATTCATAGCTGTAGGGAAAATGAAAGATAAATAAAAAGATATAAAATTTGGTTGGAAATATAATTGGAAGGGGTTCTAATTTGGTTTTTCGGGAAATGAGTTTTCTGATGATTATATCATTGCCATATAAACGGAATAGAGAGTAGTAATGAAAATTGATTCAGATTAAATGTTTCCCACATGTGTTCCACCCTAGTGGCATTAGCCGACTTAATTTTGAGTCTATAGATTTGTAGAAGTCTATCAATTCTGTCCAGAATCGAGTGATATTTAAATGATACTGTATTTGGAACAGAATCTTTATATTATAGCCCCCACACATTGTGACGATGTGATATGGTTAATCGATAAATTTTAGATCTACAAAGATGGTGCAGGGTATAATAACAAGTCGGCCCCCGCCCCGACTTTAGACTTTACTTTATTTGTTTTTACTAACATTGTGTTCCACCCTAGTGCTTAGGCCGACTTTAAATTTGAGGTCTATAGATTTTGTAGAAGTCTATCAGAATTCTGTCGCAGATCGAGTGATATTTAAATGTATGTATTTGGGAGCAACCTTATATAATAGCCCCAAACACATTTGACGGATGTGATATGGATCGAAAATTTAGATGCTACAAGTGGTGCAGGGTATAATAAACGTCGGCCGCCGTCCGACTTTAGACTTTACTTACTTGTTTTTACTAACATTTGTGTTCCACCCTAGTGCTTTAGGCCGACTTAAATTTTCGAAGTCCTATAAGATTTTGTAGAAGCTCTATCAAATTTCTGTCCAGATCGAGTTGATATTTTAAATGTATGTATTTGGACAAACCTTTATATATAGCCCCCAAACACTTTGACGGATGTGATATGGGTATCGAAAATTTAGAATCTACAAAAGGTTTGTCAGAGTATAATATAGTCGGCACGTCCGACTTTAGACTTTCGCTTACTTGTTTTTCTATAGAATTTTTGCAAAAATTTTATTTCTATAGAATTTTTTTTGGCAAATTTTTTTAACTCTATACAAAAATTTGTAAAAAATTTTATTTTCTAAAAAAAAGTGGGCAAATATTTTATGTATAGCAAATTTTTTGGCAAAAATTTTATTTTCTTATAAAAAAATTGTTAAAATTGTATTGCTTAATTCTATATAAGAATTGTTAACATTTAATTGTAATTGAAAATTTAAGTATCTCTTATGGCGATTTCGATTGGGAAAAAAAAGGTGCAATATTCTCGAAGTTTGATTGGCAAAGATAATCAAGGACAGCTGTCATAGATTCTTGGATACTTTAATACCTCACAAGTATTATGAATTAATAATAAGCTTTAGAATTACACTATAATTTTGGCCGCAATGTCAATTAAGGGAAAAGTAGTGTACATCCAAGCAAACATATTTTTTTGCGAATCGAAACGCCCGTTAGTTGGAGACGAATATGTGTGCATAAAATGCTACCAAACATCCAAGAATTTTTATACGAAATCTATCCAAACAGTAAAAATTTATAATTTTGGAAATGTCTGAGTAGCACTGGCAACTCGAGTGGGGCTAAGGGCAGGGCTTTCTAAAACAATCGAAAATCTCAAACATACAACTCAATAGAAAAAGTTTCATTATATTACAGCAAACATGTCTGTAAAATAGCAATTGAAATAATTCGTTTATACAACGAAATTTTTCGTTACTATAACGAATTTTTCTGTTAATCAACGTAATGTTTCGTAGCAAATAAACGAATATTTCCATGTAATAATTGGAATTTTTTCGTTACTTATCGACGGAAAATTTTCGCTGGCGCTTCCCCTTTTGATACTGGATCCAATGGACATATCCGAACTCGATCAAGGAATAAGTCGAAAAAAGGTGGACTTTGCACCACGACTGACTACCGAAGTATTACGAAAAAGAGAGTTTTTCATATGTTACGGTGTAAATTATATGTTTTGGAACTCACCATTTTAGCATATTCATCATAGAATGACTACAGTGCGTAAGAGTGGATATCAATCCACAGGGTTATACTTCTTGCGATTCTAGATGAAATTATGAAAAAATAATGCATCTTTCACACAATGATATCGTAAAGACATTCCGTTCTGGTTAATCGGTCTGACCATTCCCTTTTATTCAATTTATTCTTTTAAATCTCATTACGTTACGTCTGACAGTAAAGGACAGAATAATCGTCCCGACAAGAATGGAAACAACTTTCAAGTACCTAATTTTTAATTTTTAATTTATTAAAGTATACAAAAATTCCTAAATATTGTTCCATCTGTAAATAATTAAAAATAATTGCCAAATTCTTAATTATTTATTTTACTCACTTGCAGCTAATCTTGTTAACAGTTTATAATTCTTGATGACAATGCAATTTTTATCTACCTCAACACACTTTGTGAGTGAAAATATGATGATTTAGAAACTGAAGAAAGACAAAATACTTTCGTGTACGAAAAAAACTTAGGAAACAAACTTGCACCTACACGAGTTTCCTACTTACGTCCTTTTGTGCTTAATAGAACGGCAGGGGGATTAAAATACATAGAACACAGACTGGCACGGACAGATAAAAAACAAGTAGACGAAAACCGTCAAATAACTCCCAGACGTTTAAGACCATATACATTATACTTTTATAATGTTGACTACTATTTCGTATCGTTAGAATAGAATGACTTGTCATATTCCAATTCTTTTAGTAATAAGAGTACAAAAACTAAAACTTTTACAGTTTCACAAAAGCTTGGAGTTCCAATCATTTTCCATTGTCGCAAGTTTTCAAATACGAATTCCAAGCTAAAATTTCATGTATTTTTCTCCATCAATTTTTTTAATATATTTTCTGATATGTATAGAAACGAATCACTTCTAGAAAATTTGCTAAAAATCTTAATATTCATGTATTCATAATCATTTTGAACTATAATTGCTAATTTGATTGCAAATTTTGAAAATTATACTGACGCCACTATGCCAATTCGTTCTATATGTAATCGAACTGAAACCCAAAACTAAGCACGCATCACAACACACATACTCTAAAAAGAATGTCAACCTTGCTCGATAATGTCATTAGGCCAAATTAACAAGAAGAATTATGACCATTATATAGAGGCATTTTATTGGCTAGAAAGTAGTTATACAGCTTTCTTTTTTCTAGAACTTTGAATTCCATAGAATTCGAAATTCTTATCCATACTCATATATAAAATTCTAAATTTATGAGAAAACAAATACATAATTTAATTTATGATACATATACATAATTTAATGAATTAAAAATACAATAGCAAATTATCGATAAAAAACACAAAATGTCAAGCTTGTTTGTTGTTTTTTTCTTCAACTAAATATGTTTCGCTTAACTCTTTAAAAAAATTATATAATCTTTATGATTAATTCTCAGTAGAAATAGAGAATGATTAATGATCATCTTCAATAACCACTAACTTTAGCCACACGTCTTGGTCACATGACATGCAATAAATATAATTTAAATTTAGTTAGCAATTATGGGGTGAGAATTGATGGTAATTTTGGAATAGATCTTGACATTCTAAGGGGCATTTAGAACACCTTCACACCTTCCTTAAATGTCAAAAAGATCCGAAACGCAATTAAAAAATATCTCGAATTATCATATTTCCAACAGTTTAACTAGCAGTTTAAACTTTGTCATATTTCGGAAGGCCGGAAGTGTCATAAAGTGCAAAATCATAGTGTTTTTTATATAGTTTTTAGCAAATAAACCACACCATTTGGCTGTGGCGCATTTTTAATTTTTTTTTGTTGTAGCAGTGGCTAAAAGGTGGTAAACGTTTGCCAAAAAATGCAAATTTCCTTCATTCGTTATGGCTATGGAATAATCACAACATCATAGTGCTCTACATTTTATCTTAAAACCAACAAATTCATACGATTTAAATATTTTGTCTGACTGATAGAAGAGTTGTAGTAGAGACCACAACTGTCTTTAAGCGTTGTGTTAAAATTCACACCTAATTTATAGAATTTTTAGAATAGAACTCACCCGCAGGCACTACCAGGCTTTATCACTTCGTTTTCATATTCAAAACTACGCAGAACACTCTCCCACACATGAAAGACTTAAGCAACAAACTCGTGTCCATGCAAGTTTGTTTCCTAAGTCTTTCTAAACGAATCGCTTAAACTGAAACCACGAGTCAAAAATGAAAATAAAAAAACAAAGTTCAATATTTTATTAATTTATTGATCAGAATTTCGGATATTTCTTTTTTCCAATCTATGAAAATGAAATTTTAGCTTCGTTCATTTCAGGAATTTTTATATATACGTTGAGCTTTGTGTTTGCCACTTTTTTTTAATCATGGCTAGGTTGGTTAGTATATAAGGTTGTTTCATAAGCAAAAAGCGTATCATTCGTGCACTTCGGTCCTCTGGTTTAGTTTTTGTTTAAATCGCTTGTTTAAATTTTACGTCCATTTTTAGTACACCTAAGGAAAATGAAAGTAATCGGTTGGTTTGGTGTCGTGCCTTGGCATTGTTTGGTGTCTCAGTGTATGCCGGTGATTGTTGATGTGATCTCAAATGAATCTGTAGTGGAATACGATGGCAAATATCATTACCAGTAAGAATATGTTCCTCTGTTGCTTAGTAGTAAAAAAAAAAACAGAACACCTAATTTAATTAGCAAGGAAATGAGAAAAATAAACAAATTATATATCTAAGCCACTTCAAGAATCTTTAAGTGATGTAACTAAATCAAACGATTAGTGTGGAACTTAAACTGAAAAGTAATATATGAAACCGAAAGTGTTATTTTTTTTAGTGATATTGTTGATATAAAATCATGACCTTATTAATTAAAAAGTTTTTAATTGTAGCACAACAAAATTAAGACTCTGTACCAAAATTGTTTTTCCATCTAATGTTTTCGTATCT
Source organism: Haematobia irritans (assembly GCA_003123925.1). NCBI lineage: Eukaryota > Metazoa > Arthropoda > Insecta > Diptera > Muscidae > Haematobia > Haematobia irritans. The sequence goes on from PGFW01002778.1 coordinate 36,154, forward strand.
TGCATTAAACACTAACGAGAGACGTGAAAAAATATTTGAAAGATAATTTGAAGGTTTTATTTATAGTTAAAAATAAGTTACAAATACTAGAAAAGCAAAATAATCTTGAAAATGGGAATAAATATTAATTATTTGATATTCGCCCTAACTATTAAATTTTAGGATTTGAAACCAATCAAACACTAATTAAAAATATGTTAATCTCAAAAACCCGTGAATCCTCTATTGCACTAAAGCCAATTTAACTTTATTGTAGTTCATGATGCAGTCGTTTTATCCTTATAGTTATGTGACTCGACCTAAAATTGCGTATTATAAAATGAAAGAAAATTTTGTTTAAATAAGGTCAACTTGGCTTTGATAATTCTAACAAATTCTTCAAAATTAATATTTTTTTTCTAAATTTGTTGACTTTTTGCATCTTGAGTTACAAAGTAAAAAAGCTTTTTACAGATAGGAAAAAAATGTTCAACACTTTATTTGAAGACTTTTTTATTTGAAAATAGCATCAATTTTTACTTGTAGTCGAGTCGACTGAATTTGAAAACTTAAGTTGTCGCACGCAGAGAAGGAATATGATCATCCCAACCATGTTCCAAGAAACAAAATGTTACTTTTTCACGGAAAAAGCATGTGCAATGTTTGCTCGAAACCATGGTTCTTTTCTCGGAGATTATGTATCCTGATTTGGAAATGCATGTTTATGTTTGACGGAAAGAGAAATATTTTTTGCGACAAAAAAGCGACCATGTACGCTGTGAAAAAGTAACATGGTTGCTCTTGAAACATGTTGATGTGATCATATTCCTACCTCTGGGTGGTGAACATGATTTTAAAGTACTCCAATAGCCAACATGAAGTAAAAGCTGGAAAGGAACTAATTAAAATTTGTTTCTGAGAATTAAGTACGCAAAAATTAAATTAAAGGGAATTTGTCTTAAATTTCTCTTTACTTAAATTTTCCGCTTCTTTGGCTGCGGAAGGCAATACCAAAATCATTAGAGTATGACAAAATCATTGCTTTTTTTCAAAGCAGGCACAATAACATTCAACTGGCGGTGGTCATCTCCAACAATTTTGCAAGTTCAGAAAACTTATTTTATATAGCGATTGAAAATGGTGGAGTATGCTTAATTCGTAAATGGCTAAATTGGAATTTTTGTTTTTATTTTTTGTTTACTGAACTTCTTTTAAAAGTCCG
>PGFW01002778.1:39716-53284 GCA_003123925.1 Haematobia irritans
TTTAATTTATGATAAATACAATAATTTAATGAATAAAAAGCAATAGGCAAATTTCATAAAAAACAGCAAAATCGTCAAGCTTGCTTTGTTTGTTTTTTTCTTCACTAAATATGTTTCGCTAAAACCTTTAACAAAAATTATAATAATCTTTATGATTAATTCTCAAGTAGAAATAGAGAATGATTAATGACATGCTTCAATAACCACTAAACTTTAGCCTCACACGTCTTGGTCACATGACATGCAATAAATATAATTTAATTTTATCAGCAATTATGGGTGAGAATTGATGGTAATTTTTGGAATAGATCTTGACATTCTAAGGGGCATTTAGAACACCTTCACACCTTCCTTAATGTTCAAAAAGATCCGAAACGCAATTAAAAAATCATCTCGAATTATCCATATTTCCAAAGATTTTAACTACAGTTTTAACTTTGTCATATTTCGGAAGGCCGAAGTGTCATAAAGTGCAAATCATAGTGTTTTTATATAGTTTTAGCAAATAAACCACACCATTTGGCTGTGGCGATTTTAATTTTTTTTTTTGTTGTAGCAGTGGCTAAAAGGGTAAACGTTTGCCAAAAAATGCAAATTTCCTTCATTCGTTATGGCTATGGAATAATCACAACATCACAGACAATGCACAACATCATAGTGCTCTAGCATTTTATCTTAAAACCAAACAGATTCATACGATTTAAATATTTTTTGTCTGGACTGATTAGAAGGAGTTGTAGTAGAGACCACAACTTGTTCTTTAGCGTGTGTGTTAAATTCACCACCTAAATTTATAGAATTTCTTAGAAATAGAACTACTCCGCCAGGCACTACGAGGCCTTTATCACTGTCGTTTTCTATTGCAAAACTACGCAGAACACATCTCCCACACATGAAAGACTTGAAGGCAACAAAACTCGTGCCCCATGCCATGTTTGTTTGCCTAGCTCTTTTCTAAAGAATCAGATCTTAAACTTGAATACCACGAGTCAAAAATGAAAATAAAAAAAAAAAAGTTTTCAAATATTTTATTAATTGTATTGATCAGAATTTCGGATATTTCTTTTTTCCAATCTATGAAAATGAAATTTTTTGCTTCGTTCATTTCAGGAATTTTTATATATACGTTGAGCTTTGTCGTTTGCCACTTTTTTAATCATGGCTAGGTTGGTTAGTATATAAGGTTGTTTCATAAGCAAAAAGCGTATCATTCGTGCACTTCGGTCCTCTTGGTTTAGTTTTTTGTTTAAATCGCTTGTTTAAATTTTCGTCCATTTTTAGTACACCTAAGGAAAATGAAAGTAATCGGTATGGTTTGGTGTCGTGCCTTGGCATTGTTTGGTGTCTCAGTGTATTGCCGGTGATGTTGATGTGATCTCAAATGAATCTGTAGTGGAATACGATGGCAAAGTTCATTACCAGTAAGAATATGTTCCTCTGTTGCTTAGTAGTAAAAAAAAAAACAGAACACCTAATTTAATTAGCAAGGAAATGAGAAAAATAAACAAATTATATATCTAAGCCACTTCAAGAATCTTTAAGTGATGTAACTAAATCAAACGATTAGTGTGGAACTTAAACTGAAAAGTAATATATGAAACCGAAAGTGTTATTTTTTTTAGTGATATTGTTGGATATAAAATCATGACCTTAATTAATTAAAAAGTTTTAATTGTAGCACAACAAAATTAAGACTCTGTACCAAAATTGTTTTTCCATCTGAATGTTTTCGTATCTTGCATTAAACACTAACGAGAGACGTGAAAAAATATTTGAAAGATAATTTGAAGGTTTTATTTATAGTTAAAAATAAGTTGCAACTACTAGAAAAGCAAAATAATCTTGAAAATGGGAATAAATATTAATTATTTGATATTCGCCCTAACTATTAAAATTTAGGATTTGAAACCAATCAAACACTAATTAAAAATATGTTAACTCTCAAAAACCGGTGAATCCTCTATGCACTAGAGCCAATTTAACTTTATTGTAGTTCATGATGCAGTCGTTTTATCCTTAAGTTATGTGACTCGACCTAAAATTGCGTATTATAAAATGAAAGAAAATTTTGTTTAAATAAGGTCAACTTGGCTTTGATAATTCTAACAAATTCTTCAAATTAATATTTTTTTTCTAAATTTGTTGACTTTTTGCATCTTGAGTTACAAAGTAAAAAAGCTTTTTACAGATAGGAAAAAAATGTTCAACACTTTATTTTAAGACTTTTTTATTTGCACAAACTATAGCATTAATTTTTACTTGTAGTCGAGTCGACTGAATTTGAAAACTTAAGTTGTTCCGCACGCAGAGAAGGCAATATGATCATCCCAAACCACCGGTTCCCAAGAACAAAATGTGTATTTTTTCACGGAAAAACATGTGCATGTTTGTCGAAACCATTGTTTCTTCTTCTCGGAGGTTATGTATGCTGATTTGGGAAATTCATGTTACTGGTTTTGAACGAGAGAGAAATATTTTTTGCGACAAAAAAGGCGACCGATGTACGCTGTGAAAAAGTTAACATGGATGCTCTGAAACATGTTGATGTCGATCATATTCCTTACTCTGGGTGGTGAACATGATTTTTAAACGTTACTCGAATAGCCACATGAAGTAAAAAGCTGGCACAAAGGAACTAATTAAAAATTTGTTTCTCGTAGAATTAAGTAGCGCAAAAATTAAATTTAAAAGAGAGTAATTTGTCTTAAAATTTCTCTTACTTAAATTCTTCCGCTTCTTTGGCTCGGAAGGCAATACCAAAATCAATTAGAGTAATGACAAAATCATTGCTTTTTTTCAAAAGCAGCACAATAACATTCAACTGTCGGTGGTCATCTCCAACAATTTTGCAATGTTCAAGAAAACTTATTTATATTACGACGATTGAAATGGTGGAGATTGAGGATTAACCCGTAAATGAGCTATAATTTGGAATTTTTGTTTTTATTTTTTGTTTACTGAACTCTTTTCACATATCCGTTTATATGGCCAATGACTAGTAATCATCAGCAGAAAACTCATTTCCCGAAAAACCAAATTAAGAACCCTATTCCAATTATATTTTTCCAAACCAAATTTTATATCTTTTTATTTAATCTTTCATTTTCCCTAAAGCTATGATTGGGAGATGGTTATACTAAGGGCCAGAATCAAGATGGTATTTGAACATGTAGATTCTGAACATGATGTGAAGCCATTCCAAGGGAAGATTTGCCTTCGTTATCCGATGCATGAGAGAAGAGAATCATTCCTTTCATACACAGCCGCATTGAAAATGGTTATCGTCCCTTGGTGCGTCATTTACGCAAGTCCAACCATTCCTGAAATGCAGTATTTGCAAATCTTTGAAATTATCTCGCAAGGAACATTTCCCTTAATCGCTTGAAGCGATAATAAAAAAACATCGTTAATCGGACATATAAAACACCGCAATTAATTATTAAGAGTCCCATGTGTAATTTAGTCATTAACAGAATTGGTGATTAAGATAAACATGAGAAAAAACAAAGACCGAATTGTAAATTTGCTTTATACAAAAAGTAGTATTGGTGACTATAACAAAAAAACTGAAGAAAAACGCTCACAAATTAAAAAACAAAAAACACTCCCGCTCACAGTATATAAAGATTCGGACTGATAATAATACAAATATTATATTAAAATTACAAAAATCTGTTTCAATTTGTAAATATTGAATTAAACTGACGAAATTAAACATCCCATTTCAGATGAAGTTTTCGACTAAAACTCTTTCTATCCGTGCCGTCGCGATTGTGGAGCGTGGCTGACCGTTGTTCTGTTGGTAGGGCGGTGTGTGTAGTCCTGTGCTGGAATTGCAGGGGCCTAGCTGTAAGTCCAATAATATTAAGTATCACTCGCACTAAATAACTATTTCATATATATAATAATAAATAGGACATTTTATCATAAAAAAGTTCTATACTTCGACGCTTGTAGGAACAAATATTGAACTCAAGTTTATTAGCATAAAGTATATGAATGAAACGTTTGGTTCATGTTCATGCATATTATCTCACTGGGAATATTTGTTTGGGTTTAACTTTAACTTAAATCAAATTAATATCATGTCAACTATTGTGCCGTAGTTATTCATAATATACTTATTATTACACTTTTATTACACCGTTATTTATCACAAAATATTCATATATAGAAATTTTTGTCACGAACGAATTTTATATGAATCAGTAGGTAGCTAATGGTAGTGTTGAAGAGATTATACACCAAATTTTAAATATATTTAATATACGCACCACCATAGGGAGATGGGATATGATATATTAAGCCTTGTCATTCCGTTTGTAAATATATGCGGAGAATGTTTGGGGTCGAGTAGATCACTAAAGTAGATATATATTTCAGGTAGTGAGTGAAATTCTGAGGTCGATCTATGATGTCGGTGCTCCGTCTCGTGTCGTGGAATCAACGCATAATCGGTGAAACAACGCTCGCTGAAACTTCCCTAGGGAATTAGCTGCAAGCGACTCCATGGATATTACGGGCTGGTGATGTAGATGGGCTCTGAGGTTTTCACATTTGTTAATATGTCAATGTACGAGTAGATTTATTGATTTTTTTACTCACTTCAATTGATGAAAAATGCTTTTGAATCCACACTTTGTAGGTAGAATTAGGGTATCAGATTATTTATTGGTCAAACATATTCCTTTCTGGTTGCGATCGGGATGGAAACGAGGGTCCGTAAAAGTTTGTACACACACAAAATTTTTTTCCTTTCGATTCAATCACGTAAATTAAGTGATCGATATAATTTTGTAAGCTGAAATGTGCTCAATCACAGAAATTTCATAATGTCATATTATAAAAATTTAGGATTGATCAATTCAAAAAAATTAATTGATATAATTGAAATTAATTGGATACCTTAAATTTGTATGTTGATTTTTGTTTCTTCAGATTAAAAAATTTATTGAATCATTAAATTTTTATTGAATATTTTTTAAAGACTCAATTAATTGTTAATTGGAAAAAGATTTCAGTGAATTTTTTTTCTGTGCCAGGACTGTTCATGACACTAGTCCTTAACTAGTTTTCCTGGACGTGTCTTTTGGGAGAGTCCCAGCATGGCCAAACCCATGCTTAAAGTGACCGCGTCCATTTTCATACGCTTTGGCATGCAGAACTGTGACTGGTGCGCCATACACAACACAGGAGGACTAACCCTGTACCGGTCCTAGGGTTGATCCATTTCCGTAGGTTGACACAAGTAGTTGTTATTGATGTTAGGTTCGGATGGTATTTCAATGGATATGGAGCCACTTTACGTGATTGGAGCCCCCGATACACAGATAAAGGAATTCGTACGAAAGAAATTTCAAATTAAAGCATTAATTGAGTTTTAAAAAAATATTCCAATTTAAAATGTAATAGTTTCAACAAATTTTTTAATTGAAACAAAAATCAATCACAAAAATATAATAGTATCCAACTAATTTGTTTTAATGTGGATCAATTAATTTTTTAATTGCACTTTTGCACTGTAATTGTTTTTAGATTAATGCTATAATTCATTTTGGGGTGATTGAGACATTGCAGTAAAGAAAGGATTATTGATTCAGATTAAGTGTGAGTGATTGAACCAGCAAAAAGTTTTTGTGTGTGGTGATAAACGACTTTAAGACCAGATTTGGCTTGCACAGCCCTCTAGAGAAGCAAATTTCAATCGAGTGCGGTGTGAAATTTGGATGCGTGGTTTTAGATATATGGTTCAACAATTCTTTCACACAATTGGTCCGCATATATGGTCATAATTATATTATAGCCCGACAGAATAAGGCGATTCCCAGATTTTATTTTGACCTCCTGGAGGAAGAAAATTTCATCCGATTTCAGTTGAAATTGTTGTTCGTTTTTGTAAGTACGAAATGTCTGGTTGAATAAGCAGTCATGATAGTATCAGATTAAGAAAAATTTATTTAAAGTCAATTCAAAAATTATTTTTGTGATTTTGTTGAATCAATAAATTTTGTAAGTGAATATTGTTTTAACTCAATAAGAACTTAATTGGAAACAATTTTAGTGAAATTTTTTTCTCTGTAATACTTAACGTTAAGAAATCAGTTGAAAACTAGCATTTATTTCAACAAAAAGAAAATGAAAATTTGATAAATCAGGAAATGGATACCACTTTTAATAGAACCCTTTATTTAAAACTACATAGCGCGCCAGTAAGAAAGTTATTTATGTTAAATATTCATTTAATTAGTTATATTGAGTTTAGTTTCGAGTATCAACTAGACGAATCCTTTAGGGTAAGGTCGAAATTCCAATCTAAAAGAATCCATGTAAAGCTTTTTTGTTGGGTGAAATTATAGAAATAAGAATTTTGTACGGAAAATTTTCTATAGGAATAACAATGTTGACACAATTTTCTATATGAAATAAAATTTTGACAAAGATTTCATATAGAAATAAAATTTTTGACAAAATTTTCTAGTCGAAATAAAATGTTTGACACAATTTTCCTATAGAAATAAACATTGTGTGACAAAATTTTCTTATAGAATAAAATTTTGGACAAATTTTCTAATCGAAATAAAAATTTCTGACACAATCTTCTTGGAAATAAAAAATTTTGGCAATAACATATTTTTTGGTTGTAGACGCCTTTATTTAAAACCTACATAGCGCCCTTCGAAAAATTCCTTTAATATTCATTTATTATATATATTAATTAGCTCAGTATCAAAATCCTTTTGGGAAGGTCGAAATCCAATCTACAAGAATCCAATGTAAACTTTTTTGTGTTTAGTGAATATAAAAACAAAATTTTGAGCAAATTTTACCTATAGAAATAAAATTTTACAAAATTTTCTATAGAAATAAAATTTTGAACAAAATTTTTCTATAAATAATTTGACAAATTTCTTAGAAATAAAATTTTGAAAAAATTTTCTATAGAAATAAAATTTTGACAAAATTTTCTTTAGAAATAAAAATTTGACAAAATTTTCTTTAGCAAATAAAATTTTGACCAATTTCTATATGAAATAAAAATTTTGACCAAAATTTGCCATAGATAATAAAATTTTGACAAAATTTTCTATAGATAATAAAATTTTAATAGAAAATAAAATTAAATAAGCTTGAGATCGTTTTTTGTATGTATTGGTTTCTTATTTTATCAATATTTCGCCAATTACATTGAAATTGCTTCTCAAGGAGTCGATCTACAATAAAAAGTTTTGATATTTTTAATCATGAACATGTAAAATTTTCTCAAAATTGTTTGTTCACAATTGGCGAAATAATTTTAGTGCGTTTATGATAATAAACTGATACTTGTTAATAGTACAATTGTTAAAATCTTTAATTATTTATAAATAACTTTGTAACTAAAACAATAGTTTTGTTATTAGCCATTAAACCACTAAAATTATTTTGCAATTTGAAAAACATTTTGAGAAAGAATTTACATGTCATGATTAAAATTATATCATAAACACTTTTTATTGTAGATCGACTCCTTGATGAAGCAATTCAAATGTAATTGCGAAATATTGAAAAAATAAAGAACACAAATAGCATACAAAAACCGATCTCAAGCTTGATTATTTATTTTTCTATTTGGATAAAAGAAAGATCGAATAAAATCAAATTTATAATGCCAAATAATAATTTTGACAAAATTTTCTATAGAAATAAAATATTTTTAGCAAAAATTTTTCTATAAAAAAACAATATGCGAAAATTTTCTATAGAAATAAAATTTTACACAATTTTCTTATGAAATAAAATTTTGTTGGTTGGCTAGTTTTTTTTTTTGTAAAATTTCTCAAAATTTTGGATTAGATTTATTTTTGCGCCACTTTTCTATAAATTTCATTCTAAAGCTACTTTCCCACATTTCTATATTACAATGTAATTCCAGCCACACAAATCCCACCGAAATAACCAATTTAACCTACAAACGCATAAATTAGCCAAAAGGAAGCTCAAAAAAAAATTCTTTAAAATCATTTTTTTGCGTTTATATAATACAATTACCACAATCAAACCTGTCACCCATTCTTTATTAGCTATATTATTAGACATGTTTTCATGAAAATACGATCTGGTGTGTGTATACAGTATCAACGATAAGGGTGGGATGTTCTGATGCTTGCCCATTACATATTAAACGACCATCCACCCAAGCTACCCATCACCCAATGTTATGAGCACAAATATTTCAGTTGTATCTAAAAAAGTACATCGCCGTGAATAAATTATTAGATTTTATTTTTTGTGATTTAATTGAATTTGGGATTGTGTTTTTTCGGGCTAACTTGTGTGATACGCAATTTCATTGGTGCCTCTTGCGATAGTTTGTTTTTATCAAATTCATTGTAACTGGAAATATTTTGTTCACTTCTATCTAAATAGGCATTTTTTATTGCAAATTACGATGAGAATTCTGTAAAAATAGGTAAAGAAGTAAAAAGGTATTTTTGAAATTGTTATTATCATCTCTTGGGGAATTTCTTTTGAAGAAAGTCCCAAATTGTACATTGCGATTCCTTGGTAAGAAGAAATATTATTGTTGTGTTAAAATGCATATCTGCATAATTTGAGACAGCATATTATCATGCGAATGATTTCCGATGAATATAAATATTCATATTATTCGAAAGATCTGTGGCAATATTTGAGTTTCGAGTCGAGGGAGAAAGAAGACTTAAAATTAGTTTGTCCATGAATGAAGACAACAAATAGCTATTCTATATGAGTGAATGCATTGTGGGATTGGCCATAATCTTTTAGGACATTAATCTAACTTTTTTCAAGGCAAACATACTAATTCATGTGTACCATAGTTCCCACAACCGGCTCGACCAACCAATAACTAGGGTTCTTGTTTTGTAAAACCGAACCGCCGTGTATATGCGTTGGAAAATGGAGTAATAATTATAGTTTTACCGATGTAATATCCATAAGGATATCCAAAATCATTTTTCTTTGCTTTTTAAGAGGAAAACTATTCAACGTCATAAGGAAACTTCCATTAGTCCCTAAAATTTCGTTCTCAGACGATACTGACTCCAACATACTCTTATGCATTGAAGATTAATATAGAATCAAAAGCCCTCATTTGGATTGCTACCAAGATAAGAAGTTCACCATCTCCACACGAAAAACGAAATTTGTTGCTGATCAATCCAATATTTGTTTTTCCGATACGAATTTATTTGGTTGGTTACAAATTGACATTCGCATTTTTTTTGTTTGTTAGTTAGGGACAACCAACAATTGCCTGCCGATAGAAGTCGTTCGCAATTATTATTACCATATATATTTTCCTAAAGATCCTTAGAGCAAGAGTGCTTTCTTGGTCCATGAATAAATGAAATTCACGACGTTTTTTCTCAAATTAAAATGTTACAATTTTACAAGTTAAAACAACTATTCAATAAAATTAATTGTTTCAACAAAATTTTTTTATTGAAACAAAATCAATCACAACAAATAATAGTATCAACTATTTTTTAATTGGAGTCAATTAATTTTTTAATTGAACTTCAATTAATTTTTTAAATTGTCTATCATTTCCTCGTATTGAAGACATTTCAATTAAAAAATTAATGTGCATCAATTAATTTCGTGGATTGATCAGAAAAAAAATGCTTGTGTGTAGGGCCTTAACTTTTCCTCTTCATGACTTTGAGGATGCTCGTACTCATAACTATGTATGACAAATTTCTTCTATATGGAAATTTCTTTTAAATAATAAAAATTTTAAGTAAACGAAAGTTTATAATCTTTGCCTTCAAGAAAAAAATTTATTAAATTTAGGACAAACAAAAATAAATTGTCAAGTGTAAATTGACAAATTATCAACAGATACTATAAAGAAAAAAAGTATATACCGGCCATAGTTCCGGCCAATGCCAAATCTATGTACCTCCACCATGGATTGCGTAGAAGATTGATACTAATATAGCTATATGATATTTCCGAGACGATGTGGACCATTTACTCTTCGATTTTTAGAATCCATATACTAACACGCACCTGGGGATCTGGGGATCGGTTTGTATGGGGGGCTATATATATTATGGACGGAATATGAACCAAATTTTGCATGATTATTAGAGACCTAAAATAAAACGACGTAAAAAATTCAACAGAATTGGATGAAAGTTTTGTTCCTCCAAGAGGATCCACAAGCAAAAATCTGGGGATCGGTTTGTATTGGGTGTTATATATAAATTATGGACGTATAATGGACTAATTTTTGCATTGATTGGTTAAGAGACCATTACAACACCACCGGTATCAAATTTAACCGGATCGATAAATTTGATCCCTTCAAGAAGCTCCGGAGTTCAAATCTGGTGTCGTTTATATGGGGCTATAATAATAATTCTGGACCGCATATGAACGCCATGTACAAATTTATGTATTTGTTTTCTCATAAATTTAGAATTTTATATATGAGTATGGATAAGAATTTCGAATTCTATGGAATTCAAAGTTCTAGAAAAAAAGAAAGCTGTATAACTACTTTCTAGCCAATAAAATCCTCTATATAATGGTCATAATTCTTCTTGTTAATTTGGCTAATGACATTATCGAGCAAGGTTGACATTCTTTTTAGAGTATGTGTGTGTGATGCGTGTTAGTTTTGTGGTTTTCAGTTCGATACATATAGAACGAATTGGCATAGTGGCGTCAGTATAATTTCAAAATTTGCAATAAAATTAGCAATTATAGTTCAAATGATTATGAATACATGAATATTAAGATTTTTAGCAAATTTTCTAGAAGTGATTCGTTTCTATACATATCAGAAAATATATTAAAAAAAATTGATGGTAGAAAAATACATGAAATTTAGCTTGAATTCGTATTTGAAAATTTGCAACAATGGAAAATGATTGGACTCCAAGCTTTTGTGAAACTGTAAAAGTTTTTGGTACTCTTATACTAAAAGAATTGGAATATGACAAGTCATTCTATTTCTAACGAATCGAAATAGTAGTCAACATTATAAAGTATAATGTATATGGTCTTAAACGTCTAGGATTATTTGACGGTTTTCGTCCTACTGTTTTTTTATCTGTCCGTCCATCTGTTTCTATGTATTAATCCCCCTGGTTCTATTAAGCACAAAAGACTTAAGTAGGAAACTCGTGTACGTGCAAGTTTGTTTCCTAAGTTTTTCTACACGAATTATTTGTCTTCTTCAGTTTCTAAACATCACTTTTCAACTCACAAAGTTGTTGAGTAGTCGAAAAAAAAGTTCGTATTTTGTCTATTGCAAAGCCGATATTTTAAGCTGAAAAAAGATTAAAGCTGTTCAAATATGAGTGAAAATAATTAAGAATTTTGCAATATTTTTAATTATTTACAGATGGGAACAATATTTGAAATTTTTGTATAGTTAAAAATTAAAAATTAAAAAAATAGGCTTTGAATAGTTGTTCCATCTTGGTCGGACGATTATTCTGTCCTTTACTGTCAACGTAACGTAATGAGATTAAAAGAAATAATTGATAAAGGGAATGGTCAGACCGATTAACAGAACGGGAATGTCTTTACGATATCATGGTGAAAGATGCATTTTTTCATAATTTCATCCTAGAATCGCAAAGTATAACCCTGTGATTGTATCACTCTACACCTGGTAGTTCATTTCTATGATAATAGGCTAAACATGTGAGTTCCAAACATATAATTTTTACACCGTAACATATGAAAAACTCTCTTTTTCGTATACTTCGGAGCTCAGTCGCTTGGTGCAATCCATTGTTTCGACTATTCCTTAATCGTATTCCGATATGTGCCATTGGATCAGTATCAAAAGCGGGAAGCGCCAACGAAAAATTTTCCTCGATATAACGAAAAATTTCCATTAATACAATGAAAATATTCGTTATTTGTACGAAACATTACGTTGATTAACAGAAAATTCGTTATAGTAGCGAAAAATTTCGTTGTATAAACGAATTTATTTCATTGGCTCATTTTTAACAACATGTTTCGTTAATATAATGAAACTTTTTCTATTAGTGTATGTGGATTTTTCGATTGTTTTAGAACCCTGCCCTTAGGCCCCACTCACGTTTGCCACAGTTGCTAGAATTCTACCAAAAATGGTATATTTTTTACTGTTCAATAGATTGTTAAAATTCTTGATGTTTTGGTAGATTTTGCAAAATATTCGTCTCCAACTAAAATATACTTAAATTTCAATCAATTACATTTTAACAAAATTGTATATAGAATTAATATTTTGGCTAATATTTTTCTATAGAAATAAAATTTTAACAAATTTTTCTATAGAAATAAAATTTTGCAAAAATTTGCTTAGAAATAAAATTTTGCAAAAATTTTCTATAGAAATAAAATGTTGACAAATTTTTGTACAGAGATAAAATTTTGCAAAAATTTTCTATAGAAATAAAATTTTGCAAAAATTTTCTATAGAAATAAAATTTTGCAATAATTTTCTATAGAAATAAAATTTTGCAAAAATTTTCTATAGAAATAAAATTTTGCAAAAATTTTCTACAGAAATAAAAGTTTGACAAAATTTTCTATAGAAATGGGAGCCACGGTGGTGCAATGGTTAGCATGCCCGCCTTTCATACACAAGGTCGTGGGTTCGATTCCTGCTACGACAAACCCAAAAAGTTTTTCAGCGGTGGTTTATCCCACCTCAGTAATGCTGGTGACATTTCTGAGGGTTTCAAAGCTTCTCTAAGTGGTTTCACTGGAATGTGGAACGCGTTCGGACTCGGCTATTAAAAGGAGGTCCCTTTTCATTGATCTAAACATGGAATGGGACAGTACTCGGTGATAAGAGAGAGAAAGTTCACCACTGTGGTATCACAATGAACTAAGTGAGTCTGATATATCGGGCTGACACTATAACTAACCATGCAAGTTCATTTCAGCATTAGTTTTACAACAGATTTTTTTCCGTGTATAGCAAAAATTTCACATTTCCACAAAATATTTCCCAATGAGTAAATTTTGATTTTACCCTATTTATTTTAACCTCTCTCGTAATTATAAAATGTTTTATTATTATGCGGGGGTTACTTCCATATTGAACTAATTTGTCGGATTTAAACCTTATGCTAATGTTGATATATTGATGACAGGCTGGAAAATTAACTGTCAAATCATAATAGAATCAGAAAATGTCATTGACTAATACATAGAAGCTTCTTAAATAAACTTTTGACATCATATATGAAGAGAATGACTTCAACGAGGGAGATACCTTAAAGTTCGAAAAACAACAATGCCAGTCATATACGTTCTTTGAATATCTAAGTGGAAAATATAAGAGCCAAAAGCATCTTAGCAAATCGAGAGGGAGTTGATTTGGGTTTTCTTTTTAACTTTCTCTCATTTAAATGTAATCGCTTTGTGTTCATGCAAATTACATGGCTTAGTAGTTAGATTTGTGTGAGTAAGGCAGAGTGTTGTGCATGTTATTCGCTAATTGAAATCAACACGACAAGCGTCTTATTGTAAGCCTTACAATAGACAGCGCCACACTAACATTCTCCCTCTCTCTCCTGACGTCTATAGTC
>PGFW01002782.1:10482-21930 GCA_003123925.1 Haematobia irritans
ATCATAAGGCAATTGACCGGTCAGTGGTAAACTATGCAGCGCTATTGTGGACACCTCAGACAAGTGATACGCAGTGGAATAATATACACATTGTTCGCACAGCACACTCCCGAATCACTTTTATGTGAAGACCAAGACCTCCCAAGAGCATAGACGCGAGATCCAGCGCTATGAAAGAGATCCTCTACATCTGGCAGGTCTGAACAGGTTCATGGGGATACTGTAGCTGAGACGGTGACAAGCTACCATGTTAATCCTGTCCTCGGAGTCCGACCAGCTGTATAGTACGGGAGAAAGAGATTTCACACCGCAGACTAGATAATTTTGGCCGCGACCAAGATCAGGCAAAACCTTACATATTGGTGATTGATAAAGCGTAGCTGACACGTGTCTCGTCTGAATTCAAGGGCCACACGATACGCGTCCACTTTTCGCTTACCCAGCCAAACCTAAGCGCCCACTACCAGATCACTCTGGACGCATCCCATCTTAGTCGCCGAGTTCCTCAATCTGGATACAAGCTAATGTATCAACAGCGCAACATGAAATGGATGATAACACAACACACTGTTACAACAACAGCAACAAAAAACCTTAGGCTCATGTACATCGAAATCAGCCTTCAATAAATTAGCATATTCATGTGATTTGATCTCATTTGATTAGAGTATGTAGATTCTCTATTGTGCTTCGACAGTGGCTTGCATAAACAAATAGAGGAAACAAGTGAGTAATGGAGACTTGGAAATGATGGTTAGTTGTATCGGTCATAGCAATAAGAAGAGCATATTATTAGTACGCAATATTTCGATAGAGCTTCATTTCATATTTCAAATATTAAAAAATAAAGCCTTATTGCTACTGATCTTGAAAGTTGTGTTCGCCTCGAGACGAACGGATTATCAAAAATCACATTTGAGCACTTGAGTTTTGTAAAGAGATTTTAGTTTTAAATATTGAGATTTCGTTACTAGTGAGAACGTAGTATTATGTTTGCAAAAGATTACTGCTTATTCTTCTACATTTTACAAATGTCATATGTTTATCATTGTTTGTGTTTCAGCTCACATAATTTAGGATGCTGCATACATATATGAACGAACATTCATAGCCAAACCTCTGGCCATTTTCCAAATGACCTATTTTTTTTTTTGGTTAGATGACAATCCATTATTTGCTGTGGTATCATGTACCACTTGAAGTAGTGACAGATTTTTTGACGTGAAATTGAAAATGAAAACGCATGGTGTCATCTCACAAGTATCTCAAATGTTCAAGTATTGGAAATAGTTCATGAAATATTCAACGATGAACGGTATAAGCATAAGAAAACTGGCGGTCAAATAACCTATATTTCACTCTAAACTAATTTCTATTATCAACAATATCACTCATAAGTACTTGTTTATAGAAATAATTAATACCTGAATCTTTATATTCATTTCATACAATTTGATTTGGTAATGTTTGAATGCAGCGTATTAGTTTCGATTTGCATAATCAATCAGTTTGGCGCCGTTAATTTTATTAATCAATTAGTGTTACAAAAGTCGTAAATCGACATCGTCAATTTTTAAATATATCGAGGTGGACTTTGGTAAACATCAAAAGTCGATTATCAGTTTGACGCCGTTAATTTTATTCATCAATTAGAGTTACAAAAGTCGTAAACCGACATCGTCCTTTTTTTAATACTTCGAGGTGGACTTCTTAAACATCAAAAGTCGATTCTTAAAAAATGTTAATCAGCTGTTTTAGGCATTCAATTTATTATTACGTTACAATTTTGCCTCGTTTTGTTTTTGCTATAAATTCCTAGCGTATTTAGGCAGTTTAGTCAACGATGGAGTTTTGTTCGAAGCTGGTCATTATTTTGGGCTTTTACTGACGGGAAGTAAAGCAAGACTGATTTTGTCAATATGTTGTTGGAGTTGTCTATCTCCATTGTTACCATTATACAATGTAACCAGTGTTCGCTACCGCCAATCGGTTTGGTTGTGTTTAAACACTTATTTACGTGTATTACCGCGACGGAATACCGTGACGGCTAGCGGCGTGTCGCCAAATTAAAATCTATTCTAATTCCTTGGTGGAAAATGGTATAGTGTTGCAATCGTATATCAATTTTTTGAACTCACCACTAGGCATTGTTGCTTAGTCATTGCATGTTTTTATACAACAACTTCAATGTTTATTTTGAAAAAGCATGCTGTATTGACAATAAAAATGCTAGGACACATGAAAAAAAGGAAATATTCGCCGACAAGCTTTATTGTATTTGTCGTCGCGGCAAAAATGTTTCGCTATTGCCTATCGCTATGGTTATATTTACACACTAATGACAGTTTCTCAATGTTTTTTTATTAATTTTATCGTGTCGATAAAACAGCTGATCCCATACAAAAATTTTTACTAACCGGAGGTCTATCCTCGGTTAAAATTAATCGGAGGATGAGAAACTGGCCATAAGTATGCAAATTGGGACTGTCATTCGTGATTAGAGCTGCAAAACTATCGATAGTCGCACCATTCGATATTTTCGAGTTTTAAACCAAACAATCGATAGTATCGATACTATTGGATTTTTTGCAACAATTAATTTTAAATATTTTTCATTAAACAAAAGTTTGCTCTTTTCTCTTGTGCGTTTAGAACTCATATTTTAGTGAATTTATATTATTTAAAACGAATAAAAACAACGACAAACGCTACTTTATGTGCGAAATCCGTTATTCGTAGGCATAAACGAAAGGACTTTGCTAGGCTTTTTAGGAATAAGTCTTCGAGAGAAGTTTGCAAGATTTTGAGATCATCGGGATATGTTGCTGATGAGGTGTATATGGATGACGTTGAATCTACGAATTCATTTTTTGTTGGCAATGCGCAACCAGTTTTGGATTTTGATATTGCTGCTTATCAATACACTTTTGACTCTTTTTCGTTTAGATGTGTGGATGAATGGGAAATTTTGGTGGCTTTGCAGAAGATTAACTCAAAATCAGTTGGCGTTGACAATATTCCAATTCACTTCATAAAGATGGTTTACCCGTTTGTGTCTGATGTTATAGTACATGTTATAAATTTAATTTTGATGACTTCTGTTTTTCCTTCTGTGTGGAAGTCGGCGCGAGTGGTTGTTCTGCCTAAATCACGGAAGGTGGAAAGTCTGACCGATTACAGACCTATTTCTATTCTACCTGCATTGTCCAATGTTATGGAACATTTGATAAAGGATCAGATACTTGAGGGCAGAACTGTGAGTTTTTGTGACAACCATTATGCGTTTCGTAAGGGGTACATTACGACAACTTTTCTTGTTCGGATGACTGATGCTATTCGTGAGAAACTCAATGTGAATAAGTTGTGTTCTCTGATTTCTCTTGATTTATCTAAAGCGTTCAATTCGGTAAATTATGATCTCCACACTTATTAACAATTTTAAGTTTTTTATATCTGCATGTATGATTATTTTTTCATATTTAAAGGGTAGGAGATAATTTGTTACGTCCAATGGACTATCGTCGTCCATGCTCGAACTTCACTCTGGGGTTCCTCAGGATTCGGTCTTGGGGCCTCTTTTATTTGTTTTTATACCCTCCACCATAGGATGGGGGTATATTAACTTTGTCATTCCGTTTGTAACACATCAAATATTGCTCTAAGACCCATAAAGTATTATTTCTGGGTCGTGGTGAAATTCTGAGTCGATTAAAAGCAATGTCGTCCGTCGTCCGGCTGTCCGTCCGTCTGTGAAATTACGCTAACTTCCGAACGAAACTAGCTATCGACTTGAAACTTGGCCACAAGTAGTTGTTATGATGTGAGTCGGATGGTATTTGAAAATGGGAATATCGGCCACGTTTACGTATAGCCCCCATATAAACCGATCCCAAAATTGTTGCGGAGCCTTCCGGAGCAGCAAATTCATCCGAGTCCGAGATTATAGATTATGAGTAAGGGAAGTATACGGTCTCTTAACAACCTTGCAAAAATTGGTCCATATCGGTCCATAATTTATATATAGCCCCATATAAAACCGATTCCAGATTTGACTCCGGAGCCTCTTGGAGGGGCAAAATTCATCCGATCCGGTTGAAATTTGGTACCTGATGTTAGTATACGGTCTCTAACAACCATGCAAAAATTGGTCCATAGCGGTCCATAAATATATATAGCTCCCATATAAACCGATCCCCAGATTTGACCTCCGGAGCCTCTTGGAGGGGCAAACTTCATCCTACCCGATTGAAATTTGGTACGTGGTGTTAGTATATGGTCTCTAACAACCATGCAAAAACTGGTCCATATCGGTCCATAATTATATATAGCTCCCATATAAACCGATCCCCAGATTTGACCTCCGGAGCCTCTTGGAGGGGCAAAATTCATCCGATCCGTTTGAAATTGGGTACCTGATGTTAGTATACGGTCTCTAACAAGCATGCAAAAATTGGTCCATATCGGTCCATAATTATATATAGCTCCCATATAAAACCGATCCCCAGATTTGAAACTCTGGAGCCTCTTGATGAGCAAAATTCATCGCGATCCAATTGAAATTTAGTAGGCGGTGTTAGTTATCGGTCTCTAACAACCATGCAAAAATTGGTCCATATCGGTCCATAATTATATATAGCTCCCATATAAACCGTTCCCAGATTTGACCTCCGGAGCCTCTTGGAGGAGCAAAATGTCATCCGATGCGGTTGAAATTTGTACATTTCGTTAGTAATATGGCTCTACAGCCATGTAAAAATTGTCAATTTTATTACATAAAAGTTTTGTCAAAAATTTCATTTTCTATAGGGTTTTTGTAAAAGTTTATTGTGTATAATTTATCTATAGCAATGTTTGTCAACATTTTATTACCATAGAAAATTTTGTCAAAATTTTATTTCTATAGAAAATTTTGTAAAAAATTTATTTCTGTAGAAAATTTTGTCAACATTTTATTTCTATAGACAATTTTGTCAACATTTTATTTCTATAGAACATTTTGTCACAAATTTTATTTCTATAGAAAATTTTGTCAACATTTTATTTCTATAGAAAATTTTGTCAAAATTTTATTGCTATAGAAAATTTTGTCAACATTTTACTTCCATAGAAAATTTTGTCAACATTTTATTTCTATAGAAAATTTGTCAAGTTTTTTTTTATATTGAAAATTTGTCAAAATTTTATTTCTATAGAAAATTTGTCAAAACTGAATTATATACGTACTTATCGGCCTTTTTTTTGTTAATATATACCCCTTATGGACTAACTTACAATTTAGAAGACAGTTGTTAAAAAGTTTACGATAACTTGCCATCGGCAAGTGTTATCGGAACCCAAGTAATTCGATTGTGGATGACAGCCTTTAGTAGAAGTTCCTACGCAATCCATGGTGGAGGGTACATAAGATTCGGTCTGGCCGAACTTACGGCCGTATATACTTGTTTATGTTGATGGGCTTCAGAGACAGTTACGTTCTTGCGATTGTGAGTCCTTCATTTATGCTGTTGGATGATGTTTTTCTTGTTTTTAATTGTTAATCGGATACTATAAATAGAACCTTACGGTTTGTATTGTCATGGACTAATAATCATTTTCTATCTATAAATTTAAGGCGATTATGTTTTGCTTTTCGGACTATGGTTTTCCCGATTTAAATGTTTCTCTAGGAGGCGAGAATATTCTGTGAATATTCTGGACAGACATAAGTGTCTTGGTGTTGTGTTTGATTCTTCTCTTAATTTTAAACAGCACATTGATGCAGTATGTGGACGTGTTTGGAGTGGTTTGAAAATATTGTACTCCACTAATATTTACTTACCCAGATCCGTGAGGCGTGGGATAGCCTACAGTATGCTGATGCCTCAAGTGCATGTATGTATCGAAGTGTACTCTGGTACGATTGAAAGATATAATGCTCTCTATAAAGACTTGTGAATTCAATTTGTTCGTTTTGTGTAGAGGGTTCGAAGGCGTGACCAGACTATTGTTCATGTGAGGACTTCTTGGGATGTAGTTTTGAGGACTTGGTAAGATATCGTATGCTATACACCTTTTATAAAGTAGTCAGGGATGGTAGACCTCACGGACTGTGCAGGACCTTTGTGTTTAGTAGGTCGACACGTAATCCGCAGATTTGTGTGCCACTCATTCGAAATTCGATGTTTATGAGATCCTTTGTTGTTAGGATTGTCAGGTGTTGGAATTTTCTGTCATTTTACCTGCGTATTTTATCCATAGTAATAATGTGTTTTCGTCGAAAATCTTGTACCATTTTTATAATTATTCACATCCTTAGGTTTTTCTATATAGTCATTCAGCCACTACCGAACCCGAAAATTAGCTGAGTTGGAAGTGGTTTATCTTTTATGTATTTGTTATGAAACTGCTTTTATGTTTAAATGAATTTATTATTCGGAATTAAATGGATTTACTTACAATTTTGAAAAATAAAAAGTTTGTATTGCTCTTTTGAATAAAGCTGAATGGTGGATTTTTGACCGGCTTCAAATCAGGATCCCTAAATACTACGTAATAACTATTTGTTTTGACCATAAGGTTTGTTGCTCATTATATATGTCAATAAATAGTTTAAAATTAAAATTATTAACTAAGGTCCAACGAGTGTTTATTGAAAACTTTTGCTTGACAAGATGGCCGTTTCATTTTAAAATGAATCTAAGCTTTGCCTAACACCTGTTTACACTCCCGTTGGGTTTGCTGTATGCAAACAACGTAAAACGTATTTGTATTTGTAAAAGTGATAC
This sequence comes from Haematobia irritans, assembly GCA_003123925.1. Lineage (NCBI taxonomy): Eukaryota > Metazoa > Arthropoda > Insecta > Diptera > Muscidae > Haematobia > Haematobia irritans. The sequence continues at coordinate 17,247 of PGFW01002782.1, forward strand.
TACCTCTTATCAGTTTTTTCTACGTATAAGATAAGCCTTTTTAATTGTGTGTATAACTCGACATGGGGAAATCTTCACATTTTGTAATATAATTTCACATCACCAAGATCAAATTAACAAAAACTTCGGTCTAACCGAAAGCTAAAATTTGATACATAAAATATAAAAAAATATTTTTGTAAAAATTGATCATTATTGTCTTTATTTTGCCGTTGTCCTTTGTTTTCAAACTACGATACCAATTTGGAATAAATGGACTTAGCGAATATTTTCAACAATTTTGATGACACCTGCAATTTTAGCAATCATAGGTTTCAAACTCCTAACGCTAATAAGAATAAGTGGTAAAAACGGATGAAAGCTACTTTATAAACACGTATCGAAAGAGAGAAAATCTAAGCGCATTTTGTAAAACATCCGGTCTGCTGAGTGATATTATCTATGTATTCCCCCGATCGTTTCCTCATTCGGTTTTCCAAACATTTTTCACAGTTCACACTCGGGTTGATGATGTTTTTAGTTTGATCAGTTACCTGGAAAATAGAAATTCACATTCTGCGAAATTCAAACTAATAATGCAACCTATGTCCAAATAATTAGCCGCGAGCGCAATAGGGAAAGCATTTTTTTATGTTTTGTTTCAACAATGTCATTTTGTTCTTAAAAGGCCTTTGTTTATTCTTTTTTTCTATGAGAGACTTATGTTCAATATTTTGAGAGAGCATTATTTCTGAATAGAAGGAATGTTATTGCGTGGTATATTCAAATTAGGTGGGTATCACATTTAAAAGTTGACGTGGGTTTTGGAGAAACTTGTGTTTATTAACTTGGTTTTTATTAGTAATGGGAAAACAGACTACGTTTTGAATGCTTGATAAAGGGAAACAATTTCAACCCAAAACATGCTAATGTGAGAACACGTATTAGAAAAGGCACACAATAAAAAACACACTCAAGAATATATATGATCGTTATGCTTTCAGTACCTTGTGAAGCATTAAAAAATGTGATCCTATGTACATTGGTACTTAAAATAGAATGAATATAATTTAAACTGTTACAGTTTTCATTTTGTTGTGTATTACTCAATACCAAAAGCAGCTTATGTGGTCCACATGTCGAAAACAGCGGTATGGGGAAGAGTCCGTGGGTATGTTTAACTACTCTGTGGGTAATTTTTAAGACGAAAACACGTACACACAGTGTGTCTAGTAAATCAAAAAAAGATAATCACAAAATAGCAACCACACGCTACGCTATGGGAGCTATATTTAAATTTGAACCGATTTCAAACAAATTCAAATATTACTAATTGTACTGTTCCGCAAAATTTTGAGCGAATGAAAGTGAAATTGTGACTTCTGGGGCCATTAGATTCAGAAAACTCCGGTATTACTTCATTTGTATTTCCCTATATTAATTATTATATTATTTGCAGTAAAACAGGCAATTTTAATCGACTTTTTGCCTATATTGGGCATCTCTATCGAAATGTTTCTGGCTGTTCGATCTATTTGGATGTCATGCATAACACTCTGCTTAAATCGCCGCTTCAGTCCCCCTCCCATGTTCATGTTGCCTAGAGGGTGTTCCGGGGCATGATCAAGGCAGCAGTCGCGCACTCCTAACGCGCTGGTTGCCCAGTTCAAATATTATAGAAGAGGAAGATTGGCTTGCGTCATACCAAATGTTGCATTTACCAGATTAGTTTAATACATGTTTGTAATCTTTTAGTTGTTTTTCGTTTTTATTTTTTAAATGAAAAATGTAATTTTCTTAATGAAACAATGTTAAATTTTAAGCAACAACAAAAAAATTACATTTCCCCTTTATGGAAATTTATTTCGTGCTCTTAATTTCTTTTTATTTGCATTTTAATGCTATGTCAATACTTGTCGTATACGCATTTGGTTTGAGTATGAAACTAATGTGGTAGATGGTTTGATGTGCTCAGTAGGCAATATCCCTCTTCCTCTTCTATAATCTTTGGCCCAGTTGAGGCCCAGCTTCCCAGCCACAGCGGCTGGACTCGCATACTAGCATGATAAACTCCGTTTTTCTTACCCAGCTGATCCTAGAATCAAGCGCCGGGACACGCATACGAGCCCGATAAACCCCGTCGATCTTACCTTCCTGATCATAGAATCAGGGAAGTAAATCCTCGACAGTTTGTCGAGCGTCCCGAGAGTGAAAGAGCGAAAAGCAGGGCCATTCTTTCGTGGTCTCCGAGCCAGCGGTACACCACAATTTACCACCGCCGAAGTTACCAATGTCATCAACAGCGCGTTTGTCTTTGTAGTCACTCATTATACCCGATGTGTGGAAAATGGGTAGGTGATTCTACCATTGAAGTCAGTAAGTGTGAATCGTACAAACTGATTTGATCTCTCGCCTGAAACCAAGATACTACTCCTCCCCGCCTTGTGGAGAATTTTCCAACATGCATACCGTAAAATGCATAGCACCACGACATCGTTGTATGCCATGTCATTTTATCAGTTATTTCACTGCTAGAAATTTGAGCATATCTGCCACCAAATCCTCAGTCGCACTATTCACTAAGATTCTCGGTGTCACATTCGACTGCCTTTTCAAGTCGTCTGTCCATGTCATTGCAATTTGTGACAAGCTTCGTGGTAGAAATAAAGTACTCCAGTCGCTTGCAGGCAGAACTTGGTGTGCGGACAAAGAAACCTATAAGGCAATTGACCGGTCAGTGGTAAACTATGCAGCGCTATTGTGGACACCTCAGACAAGTGATACGCAGTGGAATAATATACAATTGTCTCCGCAGCACACTCCCGAATCACTTTTATGTGAAGACCAAGACCCTCCAAGAGCATAGACGCGAGATCCAGCGCTATGAAAGAGATCCTCTACATCTGGCAGGTCTGAACAGGATTCATGGGGATACTGTAGCTGAGACGGTGACAAGCTACCATGTTAATCCTGTCCTCGGAGTCCGACCACCGCCTATAGTACCGGAGGAAAGAGATTTCACACCGCAGACTAGAGTAATTTTGGCCCGACCAAGATCAGGCAAAACCTTACCTATTGGTGATTGATAACAGCGTAGCTGACACGTGTCTCGTCTGAATTCAAGGGCCACACGATACGCGTCACCTTTTCGCTTACCCAGCCAAACCTAGCGCCCACTACCAGATCACTCTGGACGCATCCCATCTTAGTCGCCGAGTTCCTCAATCTGGATACAAGCTAATGTATCAACAGCGCAACATGAAATGGATGATAACACCAAACACATGTTACAACAACAGCAACAAAAAACCTTAGGCTCAGTGTACATCGAAATACAGCCTTCAATAAATTAGCATATTCAGTTGTGATTTGATCTATTTGATTAGAGTATGTAGATTCTCTATTGTGCTTCACAGTGGCTTGCATAAACAAATAGAGGAAACAATGAGTAATGGAGACTTGGAAATGATGGTTTAGTTGTATCGGTCATAGCAATAAGAAGAGCATATTATTAGTACGCAATATTTTCGATAGAGCTTCATTTCATATTTCAAATATTAAAAAAATAAAGCCTTATTGCTACTGATCTTGAAAGTTGTGTTCGCCTCGAGACGAACGGATTATCAAAAATTCACATTTGAGCACTTTGAGTTTTGTAAAGAGATTTTTAGTTTTAAATATTGAGATTTCGGTTACTAGTGAGACGTAGTATTAATGTTTTGCAAAAGATCACTGCTTATTCGTTCTACATTTTACAAATGTCATATGTTTATCATTGTTTGTGTTTCAGCTCACATAATTTAGGATGCTGCATACATATATGAACGAACATTCATAGCCAAACCTCTGGCCATTTTCCAAATGACCTATTTTTTTTTTGTTGTGTTAGATGACAATCCATTATTTGCTGTGGTATCATGTACCACTTGAAGTAGTGACAGATTTTTTACGTTGAAATTGAAAATGAAACGCATGGTGTCATCTCACAAGTAGTCTCAAATGTTCAAGTATTGGAAATAGTTTCATGAAATATTCAACGATGAACGGTATAAGCATAAGAAAACTGGCGGTCAAATAACCTATATTTCACTCTAAACTAATTTCTATTATCAACAATATCACTCATAAGTACTTGTTTATAGAAATAAATTAATACCTGAATCTTTTATTATTTCATTTCATACAATTTGATTTTGGTAATGTTTTGAATGCAGCGTATTAGTTTCGATTTGCATAATCAATAAGTTTGGCGCCGTTAATTTTTTATTAATCATTAGTGTTACAAAAGTCGTAAATCGACATCGTCAATTTTTTAAATATTATCGAGGTGGACTTTGGTAAAACATCAAAAGTCGATTATCAGTTTGACGCCGTTAATTTTATTCATCAATTAGAGTTACAAAAAGTCCGTAAACCGACATCAGTCCTTTTTTTAATATTTCGAGGTGGACTTTGTTAAACATCAAAAGTCGATTCTTAAAAAAATGTTAATCAGCTGTTTTAGGCATTCCAATTTATTTTTACGTTACGATGTTGCCCTCGGCTTTGTTTTTGCTATAAATTCAGATGTATTTAGCAGTTTAGCCGAACGATGGGCCATTTTTTGGGCTTTTACTGACGGAGGAAGTAAAAAAAGACTGGATTTTGTCAATGAATGTTGTTGGAGTTGTTTATCTCCATGGTTACCAATTACACCATGTAAACA
>PGFW01002784.1:16283-31142 GCA_003123925.1 Haematobia irritans
CGCGGGCAGTCTGTCATTTGCAGCTTTTACCAAAGCAAAAGACAATTTACCAACTTAATTGGACAAGCAATTTGTAGTTGGTTGTTAAAATTAAAGCACAAATAAGGATGTTGACTGCTAGGATGTACAATATCTCTGCAATGCTGTACTATGTAGAAATATCCTAATTTTTTTTTTCAAGAGAAAACTAATTTGTTCTTTACACTCATATTTGTTCTTGCATTCATATTCATTGTTTAGGAAACTTATTTTTTCTCCAATGAACTATGGGCGGAAATCACAAAGCAGCTGCAAACAAAAAAAATTATTAGATGTTCCAATTGAAATTACTTTAGAGCATCTTGGATAGTACAAATCGAAAGTAAATTTTAAACTTAGCTGTTCATGAGCCACAAAGCTGCCAATGTTTACTAAAATTTATGCAAGTTGCGTGAAATCACATTAACCACAAAATTGAAAAATTTTGTGGTTAATGTGATTAAAAAAACTTTTAAATGTGGATTCTAAGAGGAGAGATAAGTAGTTCAAAATGTTTTAAAAACTTTAAAAAATATTTTTGGTTTGAACTTGTAGTTGTGGTTTCAACTGTGCTGTGTTTTTTGTGAACATTTTAGTACAAACGTGAATTTGCGAGGAATAGACCGAGAGTTGTTAACGAATTGTTAATGAAACCCTTCGGTTGTTATTGTTCGTGAGGAAGTATACGTTTACATATTGTAAACTTTGTCTGCCCAAACTTGCCCATTCTAAAATAAATTTAATTTATCTAGAAATAGTGAAGATAAAAATTATTCTCATTTTGGCTGAAAAGCAAAAACAATACAAATGCTATCTTTACTTTCTGGAATAGTTAAAGTACCACATAAAACCGACCAAGAATGTAGCAAATTAGTTAAAACACAAATAATTATATTAAAAGGAAGTGAGAAAGCCCCAAGAAGAACCAAAATAGTGCCAAAATTGAGAATATTGGGCTATACATATATGTGATATGGGATTTATATCTTAATCTGAACCGATTTCGACAATTTTTGCAGGTATAGTTAGCACTATGGAAGATTACATTCTGCCAAATTTGAGTAAGATCGGTTAATAAATAAGGGTTTTAAGGAAAATCGGGCGATACATTCAGTGCATTCGCGGTAACGTGAACACCGCATAACGTGAAAATGCTTTTTCTAACACTAAGTACTCCGTAACGCTGAAAAACATGAAATTTGACGTTAAAGGCAGATTCACAATGCCAAATACAATTTCAAGTACCCACACGGAATTTTTTAGTGATCTAGTTTGGTTTTTTCGTGAATTTGAATTATAAATTTAAATTGCTTTATATTCCATACCCACTGATGTTTTTCTGATCTCTATTTTTTTAATTTTTTCAAGAATTTAAATTAATTTTTTATTATTACTAATAACAAAAATAAAAGACTATATCGCTAGAACGTGTAAATTTGCTGAAGTTCGCTAACGTGAACTCTCTTGGTTTTAATTAGTTCACATTAGCTATATCTAAATCTGAACCGAGTTCGATGAAATTTTGCACATTTTAAGGGTACTGTAAAAAATTACTTTGTGTTAATTTTGAAGACAATCGTGTAGTAAATAAGCGCAATATAATATCATCTGTTCGAAATAGGGCGATACATATACAGTTTGTCAAGAAAGTGTTTTGACAATGGGATAAAAATTATGTTTTGTTTCCAAAATTAAATATAATGAAATTATTAAAAAAAATAATTTTAATTATGTATTTTGCAAAGTATACATACGTACACAGAATAAATTTAATAAAATATTTATATTTCAATTATTTCTAGAATTTGAAAATATTTGGCAATGTCAAAAGACTTTCTTGACATACTGTAATATGGGGGCTATATTTAGGTTAAGGTTAGGGGGAATCTCTTCTTTCTTATTGATTTAACAGCTAACAAAGTATAAACCCCCAATGGCAGTGTCACAAACTGGCTTTCGAAATTTTCTGGCCATTCCCCCGGCTTCCTTCATTCTATAGTCGGACACATTGGAACAGATTTAGTATTAGGTTTGTGGTACGAGGATTACAAATGGATAATATTCACAATATTCTGTGTACATGAGATGCCACAAAACTTAAAGTACAATGGTGGATGCCACCACATTCTGGGTTTCTTCTTTTTATTGACCTTTTTTTAGAAAGTAGCCAGGAACTACTAACCATACAGCGACGACCATAAAGTGGTATCAACATACATAGTCAGTCAATCGTACATGTTGTACCTTCAGCATAGCTCTTGCATGGACATGTTATTCTGGACCTAGCTGTGTTGTTGCATTCGTTAGTTTGTTCAAGAATATTCCGTACTAGAAACGTCGAACGTTCGAATGGGGTAGAATTTATTGATTAAAAAAGGAATCTATGATACACTGAAAAAACCTCTTCAAATATTCTGCCACAACACCGAGACATTTTTTGAATGTGGTTACATTAGGTTAGGTAAGGTGTGTTATCACAAGGTTGTGGAGTTTTCTCCTATCAATAGTGCTCCCTGATACTATGTTTAACTCAATATCTGTGTGAGTTCTTCTGAGAACTGCTGGCAACATTTATGGGTTGCCTTGTACATTTTTTTTGCCGCACATATCGAGAACCCCGGGTTCTGGTAATTTATGGCTTCCATGATATGCACCTAAAAATCTTCAAAAGCTGTCAGAGCAAGGATTCTGAAATCATCAGCGAGAGGGATAGTTTACATAAAAAGGCGACAAATGTAAATGAGTCGAAATTAAGCAAATGGGGATCAATGACTATTTTACAGGATTAAACGAACTCAGACAGAGGCACTTATTCCAAGAGACTGATGTAATATTGATAATGACTATGGTGGATGGCACTACGGTCCTAATCTTAACTCTGTGATTTTCATTTAAGGTCACAGATATTGCTTATGTTGTTATAATTTTGATTTTGTACAATAAATCCATAGAAAAGTATGAATATCGGAATTGTCGACCCATCGCATTATGAAGTTCATTGTGAACACAAGAAAAACATAGATAAATAGATATGAACATTTCATGTTTAGATTGAAAGAGTCAATAGAATACTCTTCATGTGTTTGGTGGGTATTGGTCTGGAGAATTTCCTGAAATTTATAGATATTTTCACATCATGCTTCTGAGGTTTCTTTCTGCACGAAATCTTTATATTTTCACATATTCAAGACTACCAACATACATATAATAGACTGCCATGTCAGAGACCATGGCTGGACCAAAGCGTATAGCTTGAATGGTTTGTTGTAATAAGAAGTTAAAGCATATTGCAGCAGTCAGTTAAAAAAAGAAGAAAATCACAAGAAAATTGTTTTAGCTTTTGAATGCCGATATATTGTAAAAACTACAAATCTCATATTAGGGAGAATGAAGGAACTATTTTCGATTTTAGTTTGCATCACAAATTATACGGGACGATATTAATAACTAGCCGATCGTCTGATTATATTAAAACATGTGTAAATGTCCGAAAGTTTTATCTTACATACAACTCCCAGCAATGGACATCATGACCGTGAAGATAATTATGTCCTTCGAAACGACATTTTACACCAAAGAACATCGTTTGTCATTTGATTTTTTCTGTAAAAACTTTTGTATGCAAAAACGTCGACGTCTTTTACAGGATGTGGAAACAATCTAATAGACGTGTGCACGTGAGTAATGTTTTACTCATGCTCGTGCACCTTTCTTGTAGACTGACCACCACATCCGACAAAAAATCAGTAATATTTTTCATGACTCACGCTCACGCACGGCATTTGCTTGGTTATTCATGCTCATGCAAACTCACACTGTTGCAATCTGCAATAATTTTCGTGAGTCACTATACCCATAACCCCACGTTTCTCGTAGTTCATAAAATGTTCAAGACGTGCTTTAAAAAGAAAAATTTGCGGCTGTGAAAAATTTGAAAAATATAAAATTTAAAAACCCAACTACTAATTTTTGCAATGTAAGTAATTTATCGTTAGTTTTTATCGACTGTTTTTCAAGTACCTTGGCTTTATAGAAAATACACTATCCGAGGAGCCATTAGCTCTTTTGGCATCTTCATATCCATTAATCAGGTGAATGTGAACCAATTCCACAATATTAGTGGTTTACTTTCCATACTACAGGCATTTACCAAGCTATTTAAAATGGTTCAATTTGGGAGCAAAATTTCTCGTATAAAATTTGCCGATCTACACTAAAGCTATGGTAATTCGACTTAGCCGGCGATGAAATATGTGTGTAGGTAGGCTTTGGTTTGGTATTTGGCATTTTCTTTTCAATAACTCAATAAACCACTTCCTTTATCTTCATGTCCAATAAGCTCGTATTATTCGCTCGTGGAATTCAGGACACCAAATTTTCATGTTCCTGGATTTGTGGTGAATAGCGTAAATTGAAGTATTGAAGTAGATATCGGAACAAAGGCAAAATTAGTTAGATTTGCAAAGGATTTGTATTTCGTAATAAATTTCTACTACACCCTCAAAAAAAATCGCTTCTTTAACATATGTTCCAAACATATTTTGCAGGAAGCACATATATTATTGGATACTGCCGAAACATTAATATGTTTGTTTTATGTGAACATATTATATGTTTGGAAGCATTTGAGCCCAAAAATATTATATGCTTGGAAGAATTTTTCGCAAAGACGATTGTGCTCATACCCTAACATACTCGCAATTTTCACTTCCACGAAATATTTTAGTTCTTGGCACCTTTTTCTGTAATACAAAAAATGTTGAAGAAATTATTCACTTTTATAATTTTTTTAAATTTTACCTTTCGCCTGCACGGAGAATCGAACCGAGGACCATACACACACACTATCCACTGGGCTACGTAGCTGTTATAGTCACCAGTAGATAATTATCGTTATAAGTTACATTTATATAGCATAGTTTGCAGCGCCCACGAGCCCATGCAAACATAACATTATTTCACAGAAACATACATTTGTTTGCCACGTGGAGCAGTGGTTAGCATGTCTGCCTTGCATGCAAAGGGTCGTGGGTTCAATCCCTGCTCCGACCGAACACTTTTTTTTTTTAATTTACACATTTATATTTATACTATATTAAATTTTTATAATGAAACTTTGAAATGTGGGTTATTAAAGATTTATAGTCAGTAACAGTGCTTGATATAAACGTAATTGACTGATTTTTGGATAAAATATTATTTTTTATTGCAAAAATAACAATTTTGTAACAAAAAAACTGTTTTTGGTACAAACTTTAAAATTTGGAAAGAATTCAAAACTAACAAAAGAGAAGAACGTTGGAGTCGAGTTTATAAAATACATAAATAATTTATATATAAACATAAATTTATTTAGGCGTGAACAGTTTTTTACTAGCATTGAACACCATCGCTCTAAAATGCCTCTTATTTCGTTAATAATTTATTTTAAAGAAAATAAACTTTTTCAATTGTTTTAGCTGCAAAACTCGAACTTAATGTCCGATTTTATATTTGAAGGTGTCCGTCAACTCCTCGTGGACTACTTATTAATAAAGAGGAACTAAACTTTGTTTTTATAGATTTTACTGTGTAATTTTTCACTATTTCCTCCTTATTTCATTTTACTGTCCCAACTCTAAAAAGAGTATAGTACCCTTTCGTTATTTTTATGAAGACCCTGATTTTCTTTAAGAACCAAGAAAAAAAAATGTTGCCCCACAGTGCCAAAATGATAAAACAAAACACATGTCCACACATACATAAAATGCTGCTCTCAGGCGAAAACATATGCTGGTTGGTTTTCAAATATCTATTCTCTTGGTTCCGAATGTCTATTTTCTCTTTTATTCAAATTAAATAATATTTAGACTTAAGCATATCAAATTTTTGGCGCTTATCAAAAAAACAGTTTTCCAGAAACAACATACAAGCCGGTTTCAACAGAAATTTATTCTCTTTTGATTCTTTCGCTTTGTAATGTTGATATCTTTCGTCAACTCTCTCGGTTTCCATCTCTATTCTCTTTCTCTATACTCCTCTCATCGCTTTGAAATAAAATAATCACAACATATGTATGCTTTAGTCGAAATTTGTAAATTTATATATGTTTGCATTCACACATATGATTTTTATGAAACATTCATGCCCCAAACTAATTTATTCTAACATATTAACTATAGATGTCCCAAACATTTAGTGTTAGTTTAGGAACATCACATGTTTTGCACTAAAATATATTGTGTTTTAAAATGTTGCCCGAAACACATTTTGTTATATTCGGAAACTATGAAAAAACATATTTTTCTACGTGTACCAAACCTCAAAATATGTTATATTTGCATCATAAATCCGTTGGTTAAATAAATAAAATGTTGTTTATTTAACGCAAAAGTAAAAAGGGGTTTGGTGACAAAAGTTTGAAATTCGAAAAAAATACGTAAAAAAAGAAGTACGTTTGTGACACCCATTTTAGAAGCGTTCTATTTTTAGGCAGTTTTATAATAACTGAATTGAATTGGAAAAGAGGCACAATAGGTGACATATCATTCTATAAAGAAAAAACAGACGAATTAAATGCATTTATATATCAGTATTTATTTAAAACTCTAAAACCACCTTACTTAATGTAAACCTAAATTAAATCGATTGAAAACACAACTGTAACGTTTCTCCAGGATATTTTATGTCGAAGACTGAAATATTGTAATTTCAACGATACTTCTTAATTGAATATATTAATTTCTTGTAAAATGTTCCTAAAATAGTCTTAAAGTTGGCATTAAGTTCGAGATTAGCCGCTAAAATAGAAAATACATCTGTAAAAGAAGCAACTCTAAACTTTGTGGTAAATGGGGAATGATCCAAAGCATCAAGTTTGTATCCTTAGAAAGAATTATTAAAGAAAAGCAGCCGTGAAAAATATACATTTTAGCGCGATAATGCGAACTTAATATTGGCCTTTAAGAAAAAAACACGAAATGTTAAAAAATCGTTAAAAGTACACTGTTAGAAAAATATGTTTTTCATAAGTTCCGATATAAACAAAATGTGTTTCGGGCACTATTTTTAAACACAATATATTTAAGTGCAAACATATAATGTTCCTAAACTAACTCCAAATGTTTGGAACACACATGTTAATATGTTAGAATATATTATGTTTGGGGCATGAATGTTTCATGAAAATAATATGTGTGAATGTAAACATATATAAAATTTCGTATATGTTGTGATATATTATTCAGAGAGTGACAGAGAGAAAGAGAGAGTATAGAGATGGAAACCGGGAGGGTTGAAGAAGAGAGAACCGCTTGTATTGTTATGTTTTATGATAAGGCTAAAAATTGATATGCTTAAGTCTAAATATTATTTAATTTAAATATTAGAATGAGTATTTGGAGTAATGAGAATAGACATTCGGAACCAAGAGAATAGACATTAAAAAAAAAAAAACAGCGTGTGTTTTCGCCCTGAGAGCAGCATTTTATGTATGTGTGGACATGTGCTTTGTTCATCATTTTGGCATTATGGGCACAATTTTTTTCTTGGTTCGTTAATCGGAACGTACGAGGAATAAGTCAAAATATTCAGGCAAAGGAAATTAATAAAAAAAAAAAAAAAAAACAAAAATCAGGGATCTAATATACAAAATGACGAAAGGGATTCAAAAATAACGCAAAGCAACATACTCTTTTTAGAGTTGGGACAGTAAAATGAAAAAAGGAGGAAATAGGAGAAAAGTAAACAGTAAAATGTATAAAAACAAAGTTTAGTTCCTCTTTATTAATAAGTAGTCCAAGAGGAGTTGACGGACACCTTCCAAAATAAAAGCGGGCATTAAGTTCTAGTTTTGCAGCTAAAGCAATTGAAAAAGTTTATTTTCTTTAAAATGAATTATTAAAGAAAAGTAAAAGGCAAAACAGGATTATTTTATAGCGATAAAGGTAAAAATGAATTTAAGTACAAAACAAAAACGATAAGTTTTAAATGCATTTAAAATGGTGTTAAATGCTAGTAAAAAACTGTTCACGACTAAATAAATGTATGTGTATATTATAAATTTTTTTTTGTATGTTTATACTCCTGCAAAATATGTTTGGAACATATGTTAGAGAAGCGATTTTTTTTTTGAGGGTGTACGAACAATTTATGAAGAAAAATCAAATCAGAATGTTTCAAATATTCTTAAAAAGTTTCTTGTAAAGTCTATGAAAGTTTCAATGTTTTAATAAATAATACACGAAGCATAAAAAATCGCTTCTGTAACATATACCCCAAACACAGTTTGCTTCAAGCATATATATTTTCAGGATTGGTTCAAACAAAATATTGTTTGTATTGTTCAAACATATTATGTTTCACCTTAGGGCATACACTGGTAGTAAAACATTTTAATTAAATTTTCTTTGTGTGGATATATTTTTAAGGGGCAATTGGTTACTTCCATTTTTTACTTGCAGTATACTCTCTAGGTCTCTCTTTCTAAACACATATATGTTTATAGGCTATTTCCAAATTAATATATGTTTGCATCTAAGCATATTATAATTATAAACATTTTATGTCCAAACATAATATGTTCTAACATATTAACATATATGTCCCAAACATGTTATGCTAGTTTATGAACATTTGAGTTCCAAACATATAATTTTTACACCCAAACATATGAAAAACAGTATTTTTCGTCCGTTCATGTTTGCAAGTCGAAATAAGATCCAGATATTAAATGACGAGAACCGTCCAAAATTATTTGCTAAACGACATCAGGCCAATTCAAGGCAAATCACAATGATCAAAAAATAAAATTGGACTAATATAAAACTCTCTATAGACATGTATCTTTCTGACTCAAAAACTCTAAAAATTTAGAAAAATCGGGTTATAATAGCAACCCAACAAAAAAAAGCGTCGCCGAAAGGTACTGAGAATGTTGTTTTTGGATCCGGTAGTGGTGCAAATCTGGCGCAGAGGCGTTGAATTAAACATGGGCTTGTCATAGGACAGATGCCCTCCATTTCAACAGCCGTTACGCTGAGTATGCATCACTTCTTAAAATGTAATACGAATTCAGTGTTTTGGATGTTAATTAAAAAATTTCGTGATATTTTGAGAAATAAATAATTTTTAAAACTGTTTATGATTTTTAATGCGCTCTAAAGCTTGATGTCAATTATTTTCAAAAATTCCCAATTTTTCTGGAATGGATTTAACATTTTTTGCGACCAAATTTTAATAATTTGTACCATTTTATTAATCCTTACACTGTTTTTAACCTATTTGAAACAAAAATTAAAAATACCCTTTAAAAATGCGGAAAAACTATTTTAACAAAATCGCATTAAAAGAACTTCGTGGGTAGTTAAAATAAAGAACATCTTTAGAAGGACATTTCTGGAAGTGCTTTTAAAGTTGTACCTTTAGAAGAACTTCCACAAATTTTATGGCTGGGAACATATAGAACAACTTCAACTTATTTCATATTTCATAACAGCAGAAGGTAATAAAAAAATCCTAGAACGGGCGGATACATATGTGTACATATTTTTAACATATTATCAGTATCTGGTGAGAACAGCTAACTTTTAATGGTTTATAAATAATTTTAAAGAAAATGAATTTTTTGAATTAAGTACACTGTGTAGAAAAATATGTTTTTCATATGTTCCGATATGAACAAAATGTGTTTCGGCCAGCAATTTTATAAAACACAATATATTTAAGTGCAAAACATGTAATGTTTCCTAAACTTACACAAAAATGTTTTGGGACAACATATGTTAATTATGTTTGAATATATTATGTTCTGGGGCATGAATGTTTCATAAAAATAATATGCGTGAATGCATAAATCATTTACAATTTCGAGTAAACATATTATATGTTGTGATTACTTTATTCACGAAGCAGCGACAAGAGAGAGAGAGAGAGAGAGTTAGTATAGAGAAAGAACATAAAGATGGAAACCGGAGGGTTTGAATAGAAAAGATATCAACATAACAAGCGAGAGAATGAAATGACGAGCAATTTCTGTGAAACGCTCTGTATGTTGTTTCGGAAAACTGTTTTATAATTATGGCAAGATTTGGTATGCTTATAGTCTAAATATTTATTATATTTGAATAGTAATGAGTATTCGGAATAAATGAGACATAGACATTTCGAACCAGAAAATAGACATTTGAAAAAAAACAGCCATATTTGTATTACAAGAAAAAGATGCGAAGAACTCAAAAATGTCGTGCGAACGTTAAAAATATGTGAGGGATGAACACAATCTTCTTGGGCGAATTGTATTCCAAGCATATACTATGTTTTGGACTCAAAATGCTTCCAACATATAATATGCTTATATAAAAAAACATATTAATGTTTCGGCGTATTCCAATAATATATTGTGCTATCCTGCCCAAAATATGTTTGGAACATATGTAGAGAAGCGATTTTTCTTTGAGGGTGTCGAATGAGTCATCCTCTTTCATTTCATAATAAATTGTTCCAAAATATATAATTAACATATATCCTGTTTTACCACACTGGAATTTAATTGTAATTTAAGTAGAATTTTTGGATTGATGCTCTTTAAATTATTCACACAAAATGTGTAAAAAAAATTTTCTGGGGTGCCGAAAAACAGCACACTTATATGCATCCATTCTCCATGGCGGACTTCTTTTATAAGATATAGACTCAATGAATTTTATACTTCCCCATATCAAATAATTAAATTACGTTGAACAGAAAAACACTTATGGCATATTAAGTGTACTGTAACTTAATTTAGATTTCAATATATACCCGCTTCACTGTTAGAAAAATATGTTTTTCATATTGTTCCGATAATAAACAAATTGTGTTTCGGGCCACGATTTTAAACCACAATATATTTAAGTGCGAACATGTAATGTTCTCTAAACTAAACACTAAATGTTTTGGGACATCTATGTTATATAGTTAGAATATATTATGTTTGGGGTCATCAATGGTTTCATAAAAACCATATGTGTGAATACAAACTATATAAAATTTACAAATTTCGACTAAACATACATATGTTGTGATATTTTATTCAAAGCGACAGAGAGAGTATAGAGAGAAATAGAGATGCAAACCGGGAGAGTTGACGGAAAGATATCAATATAACACGAGCAAAGAGTCAAAAGAGAACAACTTCTGTGAAACCGCTCTTGTATGTTGTTTCGGTAAACTGTTTTTATGATAAGGCCAAAAATTTGATATGTTTAAGTCTAAATATTATTTAATTTGAATAAAGTGAATATACATTCTGAACCAGAGAATAGACATTTGAAAAAAAACAAGCTTATGTTTTCGCCTTGGCGAGCAGCATTTTTATGTTAGTGTGTGGACATGTGTTTTGTTTATCATTTAGCATTATGCCGGAACAATTTTTTTCTTGGTCGCTTAATAGAAATCAGGGGTCTTCATAAAAATAACGACGAAGGCATATCACTTCTTTTAGAGTTGGACAGTTAAATGAAAATAAGGCCGGAAATAGCTGAAAAATTACACAGTAAAATGTAAAAAAACAAACTTTTAGTTCCTCTTATATAAAAAGTAGTCCACGGACAGGATCGTACAGTTGGACGGACACCAATCGAAATATTAAAAAGCGGCGCCAGTTAAGTTCGATTTTACAGCTAAAAACAACTTTAAAAAGTTATTTTCTTTAAAATGTAATTTATTAAAGAAAATAAAAGCAATTTTAGAGCGATCGGTTTACAATGCTAGTCTAAAAACCTGTTCACTCCTAAATAAATTATGTTTATATTATTATAAATTTATGTATGTATGTTTATACTCGGACTTTCCACATTCTTCTTTTTGTGTTTTTTGAATTCCTTCCAAATTTTAGAAGTTTCTGTACAAAAACAGTTTTTTTATTACAAGTGTGTTATTTTTGCAATAAAAAACTAATATTTTATCCAAAAAATCATGTCAATTTCGTTTATATATCAAGCCCCCCCACTGTTTCCTGACTAGAAATCTTTAATAAAACGCGACATTCGAAGTTTCCTTTAAACAAAAAAATTAATTATAAGTTATAATATAAGCATGCTGTAAATTAAAAAAAAACAAAAACAAAAAGAAAAAATGCTTCGGTCGGAGCAGGGATAGAAACCCACGCCCTTCTGCAAGCAGAGGCAGACATGGCTACCACTGCTCCACGATGGCAAACAAATGTATGTTCTGTAAAATAATGTTTATGTTTGCATGGGCTCGTGGTGCGCTTGCAAACTATGCCCTAATTAAGATGCTAACTTAAACGATAATTAGTCTACTGGTGACTATAAACAGCTACGTTAGCCAGTGGATAAGTGTGTTGGCTTACCAAACTGTATGCCGTCCTCGGTTCGATTTCTCCGTGCAGGCGAAAGGGTCAAAAATTTAAAAAATTTAATAAAGAGTGAATAATTTCTTTCACGACATTTATTTGTATTACACGAGAAAGGTTCATAAACTAAAAAAATTTGCGGGTGGAAAGTACGAAATTTATCGAGTATTGTTAGGAGAAATGGCAGCACAATCCGTGTTTGCGCGAAAAATTCTTCCAAGCATATAATATTTTTGGCTCAAAAAATACTTCCAAACATATAATATGTTCACTAAACAAACATATTAATGTTTCGGCAGTATGCAATAATATACTGTGCTTCCTGCAAAATATGTTTGGAACATATGTCCTAAAAGAAGCGATTTTTTTTGAGCGTTAAGTTTGAATTTTGAAAATTCAAGCTAACTAGTATTGACTCATATAAATTCACCCTGGATCACCATTAAGTACCACTAGTTTTACGTTCCCAAATCTACTGACATGTTATTTTAATTTCTTGAGTGAATTTAACTATGGGCGAAATGTCATTGAAGGAGGATGAACCGAACTGATATCTTAGCCACAAAGAAATAAGTAGTAACTCGCTGCTGGATTTTAATTCAAAATATATAAAAATACCTTCACTTTCAGCCTATTGCGCTAAGTAATCTTATACCACAAATCGATTCAAACCCTTAATTTGCATATTTAATTGTATTATATTAACATGAATTTATTTATTAAATTAAAATTCAATATATTTCGAGCAAATATTATTAAAGGCAAAATTAAAAAAAAACTAAAACATAAAACTTAATATTATAATAACATAATTAGAAAAGGTGTCTTTACGGGATAACGCACCGCATAGATAGCATGCATACATCTGAGATGATAGTGAGTACCTGATAAATAAAGAATATTTATTAACGAAAAATGCAAAATGTATACCATATTATTAGGATTATCGTGAACTTACAATAAAAAAACTTCCCGCAATATTGCTAATCCAAAACACGTTTTTATTAAATTGTTTTCTAATGCTCTGCAAAAAACGTGTTTACTACGGAACACAGAACTAACTAAATTAATGAGGTTTCTGAAGAATTCTAAATATTGAGATGTAGCTTTGCTCTGTGGTTTTTTTTTGTGTTCTTTCAAAAGGGTATGCGATAATTTACTCAGTGAGCTGTAAAAATTGTCCAGCAAAATACAGAAGTTCTCCCGGTCCGATTTTACAGGCAACCAGTTATCTGTGTTATATATTATTCGACTATTCCAAAGATTACATTATCTCCTCTTAAATAACCTAATATGCAAGAAAAAAAAACAACAGAAAATAAACTCACACATTCAAAATTTATATGTGCAAATATAAGGATGTGCTTGCGCATATATGCGTTGAATTTTGAAGATGTTATTGTTTTCGGATAGGGGTTAGCCGCTGCTTGCTATGCAGCAAGTGCAGCTTACAACGACCACCATTATCAGAAGTCATGATGACTACCAAGGTACCTCCCCGTTTCGGGATTCTTTTCACATCCTTATATGCAGTAATGTTCACATGAATGCTTTCATGTATGTGCATGTGTGCTGTTTATTTAATAAATTCAATTTAAGCATTGACCCAATAATGCAAAAAAGGCTTTCGCAGTTACATTCGTTTATCTGTGTGAGTGTAACTCTTCGTGAATGTGAGCGAGTGTCTCTGCGAGAGTTTCTATACATGTGTGATTGTGTAAAAGTTTGTTTGTGTTTTATATTAAACAATGTTTTTCCTTGTTTTCCACCATCCAACAAAAATGAAAAATACACCAATGGGAAAACCCAATCCCAATGCACAATTCTTTGCCTTGCACACAAAGTTGGTAGATTACTTTTTTTCTTGGTTTTACTTACTACTACTGCCACCGCTGATGGACGGACACTTGGTTGTGGTGCACCCGAGCACTGATGCCGTTATTGTGTGGTGTTGTACATTTGCACCAAAAAAGTATGTCAGCAAATGTTGATTTTATTATTAAACAAAAGATAAGAAACGGATTTGAAATAATGACCAGCAGCAAGTAAGAGCATCATAAATACTCACCATTGAAATGTGCTCTTCATTCTTTTTTCCTTGTTCATGTCATTCGCAATGTTTCACTCCTCCATCGGGAACTTTAAAAGGACTTGAATGGTTATTGCAAATACAATAGTATTGCGGTTCATACCATTATAAAATTTTTTTGAATTAGTATCTTATAATTTGGATTCTGTGAAGGAAATGAAACATTTCACTGATGCAAAAATATACCAGTCTGCAGTGAAAAATTCAAAATATTCTTTTTAACGATTTTTGCCAACAGTTGTTATTTAAAATCGGCAAATCGATATCATGACTTTCGTCGTCTTAAACGCAATTTTAAACCAACGAAAATATTTGGCTTAAATGAAGAAGCAAGACAGTTTATTAAACGTTTTTAAAGTTTATAAATAAACTATGGAGCGCATTAATTATTACTTTGAAAAAAAACATGAACCCACCA
>PGFW01002791.1:13876-25930 GCA_003123925.1 Haematobia irritans
GTGGGTGACTTGATGAATGCTGGGAGCCGTGGTGGCTGTGGGAACCTGTTTGGTCCCGGGTGAATTACTGGGATCCTGCTGTGGGGGAGCCCCAATCGGAAGCGAGGTCATTGCGGAGGGACGGTCCCGTGGACACCCACAGTGAATGCCAAAAGCGGACCAATGCATGCGTCAATGGTGCGGTCAACACGCTGATGATGTAGCGGAGGTCCAAACCCTCAGGGTTTAGGGATGGGTCGTGTAATGGTCCATGGTAGTTGGTGGTGGGCGGCCTCGAACTGCGAGAATCCAGGGACATGCGAAATGGTAAGTATTGTACGTAATATATTATTAATATGATAAAACTCTTTAATGTTGTTGGGGGTGATATTCTTTAGTCCTATTCCGATTGAGGAACTTCTTAGCTCTAATGATTTTTGTCCCTTTAGAATGAAAAGTTTTCATTATTTAGTTTATCATATCTACATCTACGTATATATCAAATTATCTGAAATTAACTAGGAATGCTCAATAATTTAACATTTTGGACTCACTTGAAGTTCACTCTACTGCAATAAATCACTTCTGCTAAAGAAGTCGTTTTTCGTCCTTGATATGAAAAAAACTGACTTAATAATCTCCGTTGTTTATTGATATTTTTTAATCAAATATTAAAATAACGAAGAAATATCGGCTAGCCAAAATATGCATATTAGGATTTCTACCTCCGCTATTAATCAAACAAACGTTTAAGGCTTGTTTGTTTAATCGATTATTTGATTAAAAAATATCAATAAACAACGGAGATTATTAAGTCAGTTTTTTTCATATCAAGGACGAAAAACGACTTCTTTAGCAGAAGTGATTTATTGCAGTAGAGTGAACTTCAAGTGAGTCCAAAATGTTAAATTATTGAGCATTCCTAGTTAATTTCAGATAATTTTGATATATACGTAGATGTAAGATATGATAAACTAAATAATGAAAACTTTTCATTCTAAAGGGACAAAAATCATTAGAGCTAAGAAGTTCCTCAATCGGAATAGGACTAAAGAATATCACCCCCAACAACATTAAAGAGTTTTATCATTAATATAATTGTACAACTTACCCATTTGCATGTTTGGATTCTGCATTCGAGGGCCACCACCAATACCTGGACCATTACCACCCATTAAATGAGGGTTTGGACCTCGTATCATATGCTGTTGACCGACCATACGCATCATTGGTCCGTTTTGCATTACTTGTGGGTGCTCCGGACCTCCCATATGCATGCCTTGATTGGGGTCCGCCCACAGCAGGTCCCATATTACCCGGACCAACAGGTCCCACACCACCAGGTCCAGCATTCATCATACCACCACCGCCAATTTGCTGTTTAATTCATACCGAGCACCTCCTACACCCATGCCCAGACCATACCGCTATTTTGTAAGCAGCCATACATTGCCCATATTCCCCTTGGCGCGTCTAATGGTATTCAATTCCGGTAATAATTTATGTCGAAGTAATAATTGTTAGTATTGTTCATTAATCATTAATGATAATTGCTCAAAGGAATTAAAAATCTTTTCATAATAAATGGGAATCAAAAATTCGGAAGCGCCCGTTCCTGCTGTGCATCTAAAAGTTAAGTTTTCGTATGTAATATAATCAGACGCCGATAGTATGGTGCATGTCCTATGTTTATCCATGTGTATTTAGCAGAATGGGCACCTGAGGATTTTATAACTACCACGCTCGCCTCATTGAGCCGCTAACACTTTGTTTGATCACTGCGCTCGTCATGGATCGATATTTGTGTTATGCGCTTTAACAGACTAATCAGTTATTCCGGACGACAGTGCTCGTGTCCGAAACATATCCCATATATTAGTGCACATTTATAAGTTAAGTCCCGAAGGCAATAATCGATACTGCTAACATGTTTTATGGGATCCGAGAACGACTTTTACCAGATTATTTAAGCTCATCGCCGACAATCGTATCGATTCGACAACACTAGTAAGATTCCTTTACAAACACCAGACAATTCCCCGGAATAACTGATAGTTCTGTTAAAGCGGCATTAGGGCGATGCGCCCTTGTCTCGCATCGAAAAATGGTCGTGACGCACAGAATCTCGTGACTCACTCAATTTAAAGTTTAAAATCTACTTGCTTTAGACTGAGCCCATTGTGTACAAGATTAAAAAAAGCGCGTTTTTTCCCAAAAATCGCTTAGAATAAAATGAAGGTAGGCGTAAAGTTAGTTTGTGAGCATAAACTAAAATCGTTAGTGTGACATAGGCGTGATTGAACTCGGTACGTTGTTATCATTCCTTGGTGAGCATAGTCCTCTATTCAGTATGCCAACGTCTAAGGACCATATCAATACAATTTATTATATATCATATACTAAATATATTGTATCTCTGTCGATAATTTGGTTATATTTTCCAATCCAATATATTCTCTTTATCCGCGATTTTTTTTTCTTTTGTTTTCCAACTTGGAAGTTACTCGCTGGGCAAAAATATAATTCGAGTTAGAGGTTTAAGCCACAAAGGCTTCTTTATATTTTAACTAAAAATTTTCTTTTAAAAGAATGAATCAAAGAACGCTCTGAGTTTGTAAAGGAAATTAAAAATAAATAGTTGCTACTTGTGTCATTTTTGTAAATTTTATGGAATATTATATGAAGTCGGATTCGTGAAAAAATAAAGTATGTTTGTTTCTTGATTTGTTATTTGTTTATTCTTACAATGTACATCGGAGTTTTCATTTGTGTACGCATTATTTGATATGGAGACAATATGGCATTGAGTTCACAATGGCAACCACATTTGATTAACATTTACTTGCAATACCGCCATGTATGGGTGACTGCAATTTGGAGATTTACTTCCCAATTGAATTCATAACAGCGGCGCCCAATGGGATTGCCCACCATTCCAGGATTTTTATTACCCTAATATTAAAAGTTCAAATTAGTATACAGAATAAAACATGATGTTATCTCTCTATTTACGCTGTTGGCTGCAACAAGGTTGCAAGTGTTGATGATGCATCTGCCTTAAAGGATTACGCACCAGGACCGCACCACCCAAGCTGAATTAACAATCATCCACTGATCCATTTAATTGTGGACCACCAGCACTACCTGGTCCAGGACGCTTGGGCGGGAGGTTTATTAGGTCCAGCCTAACTCCTACATTTTACTGGCATAACCATGGTTGGGAGCTCCAACCACCAGAACCAGGGCCATTTGCCCGGTCCTAAGTTGATCATTCCACGTATGAAAACTAATTCCATCGGGCAAATTTTCACTCCAATAGATCAGAGATCATCCAACTTTCATCAAGCTTTTGCGGAGGTTCTTCCATATGATCGGCCATCATTCATAAAGTTGTGGATATTTTTGTGAACGTTTCTACAGTTTTTGCTTTTTGGTTTTAGTTTAATAATTATTGTTAGGTTTTAATTTTAAAGTTTTTAGTTCGTTTTTAAGACTATATTGGCCGGCCGTTTTTAAAACTCGCTTTTCTTTGGATGATCAATTTAAATGACCACTATATTACGGACGTTTTCACGCAACAGTTCGATTTTGTTTTTTAAGGAAAACAAAAGCAAGTCGAGAGAAAAGAATATAATGTGACGAGATTACACAAGGAACTACTGTGTTTGTTAAATTGAAGAGCGGCTTAGAGTATTTAATGGCGTTTTTGTTTTTCTTCGTATTTGCTGAATAAGCAACCAACAATTTGTTGCAAACTGGGAGTTTAAAAGTGTTGCTAGTTGTTGCAAGCTTTTGCTTCACCAATAAACTCGATGCTGTTTCAATGATATGGAGAGTAGGAATGAACTGCCAAGGTGTAACGTCGACGTCGTTGTTTTAAAAAAATAGTATGTCTTTAGCCGTGTTTGTAAATGTAATGTGGGCGATTTTGTTGTATTTGTTTGCAGATGTTTTTGGTACTACACACAAGAAAATTAACTTTTTATCCCGACAAATAAACCAAAGCGTTTTCAAGTAACAACGCTTAGAGTGGCATTTTGTATATAAACACGAAATTGTTTTTTGAATTTGTTGTTTGTAAATTTATTTCTCTTCTACTGTCTTTTGGCTTCACTTCAAACACTGGCCGACGCGAATTGTTGTGCTTTAAGTATAGTTTTATTCTTGTTGATGTTGTATTAAAACACTAATTCCCTTTTTTCTATGATATTGGTAGACGGTTTTTGCTTAAATTTGATGACGCGTCCGTCCGTCCCAATGCAATAAAAGGAGGTGGTTGGGTGAAAGTTGTGGTATGTGGTAATATTGACAATTGTTTTTTTTTTTTTCGGAACTAACAACAGCCCACCGCCGCCACCTCCATCACTTTAGTATTTAGCATAATAACATAATATTTTGCAATACTTTTTCACGATATTTGTCTTGTACTTTTATAATTACACTCCAAGTCTCATCTCGTTGCTTGCTGCAGTTGCTTCTCAGCTGGTTGTTGTTGTATTTCATAACATTATAATGTTTGCCACCTCATCCCTTTTAAAAACAGCAATCTATATCCCTCAGCTGGGAATAAGATATTTACAATGGCTTACTTTTTTGCCAGAGGTATTTTTTTCGCGCTTTTTCCACAATGAATTTTTTTATTATTTATATTTGTCTTTAGTTTTAATATATATTCCTCCGCTTTTTCAATTTTTAGAAAATTGCACAAAAACCTAGTTGAAGGAAAAAAAAGAGCCACTCATAATTATAACACAATTCAACATATGTGGCAGAGATATGTTTATTTTTCTAATTCCAATATAGCCAGCCTTCTCAATACATATGGTGGATGTCAATTTTGTGTTTTGGGTCCAAAGTGGAAAGATTGTTGAAAAAGTGTTGGCGCGCTTTTTTTCTATCTTGTTTTTTGTTACTTCGTTTTTCCAACCCATAACACCACACATTCAAAAACGAAAATACTATATATGGATTTTGTATTGAATCACAACCCGAGAATGAACGGGAATCGAAACGAATGAAAAAACCAACCGAAGCAGCCAGGCGACGTTTTTATAGTTGGGTGAAAGTAATAAGAAATTATTTCTTGTTGAAGTACTACTACAGAAGCAACGAAGGAAGAAACCCCAAATAGGACAAACCAGCTAGCTAGCAAAATCAACTCTGATAGAAACTTTTATAGAGCCGCTCGCTAGCTATTGCAGTTTAGTAGCTAGTAGTTGGTAAAAATGTCGATGAAAACAAATTTCTCTCTTTTTATTTCGTACCACTATACACTCGTTGCCATTATTAAGGTCTCAACAAGCACTAGTTCGTTATGTGTATTCGTTTTCTTTCACTCACGACGCTCCGTTTAGGCTTGGAACTCGTTGCTTTTCCATTTCACATAATACACCACTCTCCAAAACACAAGCAGCACACACCAACACATTCATATGTGTGTATTTTTTCATTTGAATACCACCAAATTTAAAACTCCAAACGAGTGCGAGCAGTAATGCGAAAGAAAGAAAAAACAACACAGACTGGGACTGTAAAAATTTTGGTTCGTTTTCTTCAGCGTCGTCGTTGAATCTCAAAAAATTTCTAATGCACATATCAGAAAAATAATTTGTATTTAATTTTTTTGAAGCAACATTAAAAAATTCTAAAAAATTTTCGTCCAAAAAACCGAATTAGAAAAAAATTCCGTAGAAAAATTGAAAATTATCAACAAATGAATATTTGTTTGCCCGATTATTTTTGGTTGATGCTCACTTTTTGTTGATTTGTCAATTTTGATTTTTCTTTGGAATTTTCTGAATTTCAAAATTTTTTCCAAAATTTTAAGAATTTTATTTGGATTTTAAGAGAATTTTTTGAAAAAAGCTTTTTGCAACAATAAAACACCAAAATTTTTGTCCGTTTATGTTGGCACTGGCGAAAAAAGTCAACGTGATTTGCAAACGAAACAGGCAAACAGACCTAGAAGAAGACTGATAAGCCGATATGGTAAATAAGTCGCATTTGACGTATGACAGTGTACCATAGTCACATACGTACAAAAGGGGGTAAGGTGGGTTGTATTGACAAAGGGAGTAAATGTAAAATGTAGCTCTAAAATGTACCTTTTTTTCCAGAAAAGTATATTTTTATATTTTTTTTATGAAAAAAATAATTATATCAGAAAGCTGCAATGTGCTGTCTCAATAAAAATAATAGACGTAACATATAAAAAGATAAAAACTAACAAATGGTCAATTCGAAATCTATTGTAGAATGAATTTGGCCTTTGGATAATGCAGCATTGGAAAACATCAAAATGACTTTCCCGATGCGTAAATATATAATATTCTATATTGGATATTAGTAATTACAATAAATGAATGTATAAACATTTTATATAAAGCAAACAAGGATTTTAATGTTTAAATCTTTCGACTTCTGTTTTACCAATTAGGGGGGGGGGGGGGGGGGTGAGGAGGATACTTAAATAAGAATAAAACAATAACATAAGTTTGATAGGCTTTGAAATAGTTTGTATGATGTGCTCCCGTATAAAAACTATTTCTTATTATTTATCTCCATGTTCAAGTAATTTGTAAATCAAGGATTAGTATTTGTCAAGAATTAGTCTTTTAAACGAAAGTAAATCCATTTTGTATCTAAACTCCTTATGAAGGAGCATATTTGCTAGAGTATATGTTTTTACTTATTAAAAGAACAAAGATTAGCTTTTTCGTATTTCAAAAACGAAAAGATTGATTTGGGTTTCGCACTAATATTGATGGCAAAGTCACTTCATATTTGTTATCGAGTATGAAAACGAAAGCAATATGTATACCATACAATATGTGTCAAGAAAAGACATTATTACAAAATAATTAAAAACTCTTTTGATAACAAACGAAACGAAATTTTCCAAAAAGAACAAAAAAACGAGTATAAAAAACGCAAATTTAATTCGCATTCCGACAGGGGTTGCCGTGATATACTGAAAACAGGGCATACAATTTATACCATTGATTCATTAATAATTTACTGACAGTTTTATCGAATGAAATGTTGTATTGTAGATAGTAGGTTTAAAGTGTACGTTAACTTTTATGAAAATATGGGAGTTAGTTTTCTAAAGTAGTAATTCAATTAATACTTTATACACATTCTTTAACTCTTGTTCAAGCATAATAAAAGATTTCCTTCCATAAGTTTGTTATAATCAATTCGGATTTTAATGTAAGTAAACTGCTGGAAAATCGTGAGTTGCTCCTTTTATAGGCATACATAAATTTGGTAAAACAAACAAAAAAATTTTGCCTTAAGTATTACTAACATTTTAAATGCCGTATGATTTCTAATGTCACTATACTTTATTATCGCGCATCAAATGGAATAAGAAATTCAAGTATGAAAGTTTCAACAAGTATATCAGTTTGGAGCGCAATCATATTTTTAGAAAAATATTCTGTAGAAATGTAGCAAAATTAGATTTTCATTTAATTGATAAGAAGGATTTAATTAACAAAAACAAATAAAATTTGATTCGTTCAAAGACTACACTAAAGTTGAAATAATGGTGTCTAAATTTCACCTTTTTACAAAAAAAAATGGATTAAGATGCAGATGCGACAGAATAAATCAAAAATACAATAGTTTAGCCAAAATTATATATATTTAAATATCTGGTTTATCTCTGTTTGGTAATGATGTGTATAAAGTGGGCTAATGTCAGCAACCTATACACGTGCTAAGTCAAATTTTAGGTTGAGTAGGCTTTGCTAAAAAATTTTAATAGCAATTTTTTGTGTGCGATTTTGAGGAAATTTTTTTGTTTATAATGAAAGCATTTATGGTAAATACATTTACCGTTTTTCGAAAATAGGTTTTTTTTTCACAATTAAGTTTTTTGTCTCTCCTGCAAAATTTCAAAAATTTGACTTAGCACCTTTAAACATTAAGCTAACGATATATTAAACGTTGTCATACAGTGTTTGTAGAAAAATCTTATCTGTAGTGGTGTGTGAATGCAAACTAAATTTAAATACTGCCGCAACAACAAAATTTACGCAAAAAGAATTATTTTCGGTGTTATGGGCATCAAAACTTTTAAAATGTATGCAAAATCAGATTCTATATTCGAAAATTATCGAAATATGTGGATTTTTTAGTGTAAGTTTGGGGGGGGTGGGGGGGGTATTTCTACTCAATGCTGTTGTTAAAGTTTCGCGCAGATTTAGCTTATTATTTAATAATATCAGGAATGAATTTGATGAAATCTTTATATGAGAGAAACTAAAAACCATAGTTTTTTATTAACAAAAATTAATTCCAAATAAAAATGTTTTTTTTTTTTAAATCAGTGAATGTAAAATATTATATAAAAGTACGAAATTTCGTAACCGCTAAGTTAGGAAAAAGGCGTGAAAAAGTAGCACGATGGCAACACCCCCGGCGGCATTAAGGCAAGTGTAGAAAAAATACTTCGGTGTATTTCGGGTTTCAATCAACACAACAATGAAAACCAAACGAGTTCTCCACAAGAAAAATGAAAGAGTAGCAGCAGCGCTTTTTTTTGTGCTAAATAAGATATAAGTATTCTCTCGTTGAAGAATATCTACACAAGTGGAAAAAGATTATAGATTTTTAATTATGCGTTTGAATAACAATAGTCTTATAAACCATTTGAAAGGCTAATAGCAGGTAGCATTTTGAATGAAATAATTTCTTAAACGTTTGTTGTTTTGTCATCTCTAAAACGAACTACATGTTTATTATTGTTAATACCGTATCTTTCACTCTCATGCCTCTGAAATAGCAGTAGACGGACAAAAAACGGCCAGCATACAAATGGACAACTCGAATATATATACAGGAGAAAATAAAAAAAAGCACACACTTGGCAGCAATTCTATACTCAAAACCACAAACTTTGGTGACTCGCCCCCGTTTTCTACACCGTGAGCATCAACGAACAGCAGAAAAGATACGAACAATCTCACCGTAGCTACTGAAAACTAACGACCAACCCAGCACAACATAGAAAAAAATTTTAGCAATTAACAAGACAAGAGAAAATTACGGTATGCGAAGAACGGTAAAAACGAAGAAAAAATTCATCTCAGTACAGGAATAAATTGGATTTTCAGCCACAATATTTTTTTATGAAATATTCTTCATTTAAGCACTTTAATGTTTGATACATTCGATTTGATAATACGAAGATTTTATTTGAATAAAATTCTACAAATCACTTTAATCGATTAATTAATCACTTTATTTCAACAACTTCGGGTTTTCTTATGCTTTTCTTCTTTTTGGCTTGTTCAGTGGAAAAGCCAAAATATTTCACTATACTTCTTCAGTGTGGTGTATATGGGAACAACCACGAAATCCAATCAACAACACTCAAAAGGGGGAAATTGAAATTGTATTAAAGGACGTAAGCAAGGGTTTTGTACTTATAAATATTTATTCCTTCCGACGGCTGCAACCGTATTTTATATTATTTAAACTTTTTTTCATCTTCCGGCGATATTTTCATCGTTTAAAAGTTGTTTGCGATAGAAAACATATCGTAAAATTTTAACCGCAAAAGTTTTTCTTACTAAAATTTTATAAAAATATTCATGCAAACTTTGAGACCCGAAAATGAAAATGACGCTGAGCAAAATAGGATCAAGAGAAGAAACTCCGATAAATTTCGTTGGCTTTCAACTCGTTGAAATATGAAAATAAATCGGGTCAAGCTCGCTAGTTTAATGATATCACACTGATGAGAGGTTGGCCCCTTGGGTAGATAATTTGGGCAAACATTTTTAAATGGTAAGTACTTTTTAGTACCTATAATTTAAAATACAATGAACGAATAAGATAGAATAAGTTATTTAAATATTTTTTGAAGTAAATAACCATTTTTTTACATTATCCGTAACATGTTCGTATCTTACTTGATAACATAAGTTATAATTTTTGTAAGCATGTTTTTAAATATCTTCAAGATATTTATCAGTTGGAAACTTTCTTTTAGAATAATTTTAAGAATGGCATAAAAAATGTCCATTAATGTATTTTTTCTGTCGATTTTTTGGCAAAAGGTATATTACTCTAATCATTCAGCTTAATTTTTTTATTATACAATACAATTTTTTATATACATATAATTATTTAATATACAGACCCGCCCAAAAGAAAAAGTTATTCATTTAAAGTTTTTGACCAATGAAAAGGGATAGCAAGAATCGTTGCTTAAACAAAAACTTCAAGTAACAGTTCCGATAAATTGCTGCTTCAGCAAGTTTATCAAACCGGAATTCAAAGGCTATCATTTTTCCTTTAAGACGATGTCAATTCAAACTTTTTGTTTTTACAATTTTGGTGTTAAAAACTAAATTATACATTTAATTTAATCGGAATATTCTCCTTCATTATATTCCAATATACTTCCGTAAAGGTAGGTTCTCTTTGAAATTTGACGAAAAAGAATACATTCTGCGAAATCTATACAATCGTCATCTATATAATATACTGCATATTGAGCCTTTGAAAAATCGCTAACCAGGAAAACGTAGCTAGGCCTATTATTTGGGCTGCAGCTTGTGCGTATCTTTGTTTGGGATGGCTATTGCAACGAAAACACGAAGAACTGAGCAGCAAATCTGGGACTTGTATGGTAATAGGATAATTGAGACATTGCAAATCGACATGCCGAAAAGGTTTAATTTTTTGTTTATTAATAAAAAATAAAAATCGTTGTGGATTTCCTTGTGTACAGGAACAATAGAAGTTTAAAATTAAAAACAAACTTTGATTTTGTTTGTCACCGAATTGAAAGTATAAGAAAGTTCTGTGAAACTAAAGGTAATACAATAAATGAACTATGGAGCCCCCAGTTTTTGGTTGAATCAGTGGAATAACCTAGAAGTGTATTCAGCTTCTAGTATTAAAGAAATGTGGCGGAATACGAATTTTTTCAAAAAAACCGTTTTTTTTTTCGGTTACTTGTAATAGTAGTACTTTTATTACCACCCCATTTTCAATGTAGCTCCGTAGGTTTTTTAAATTTTTAAAAATACACTATGGACAATGTCTGTCCATCTCTATCTATAATCTCTTTATAACATAGTTAAGGAAGATTACTGCAAACAATTTTTTCAAGTTAAATTTAACCGGACGGATGGTATTTGCAATATTACTTTCTTTTTCTGCTAAACTGGCAGTTAAAAGCAAAAAGAGTAAGAATGGACAATTCCGTTAATCAAATGATAAACGATATAAAGAAGTGGACTGTATCCCTCCCAAAACTTGAAAGGTTTGTAAAGTAATTAATTTTTATTAATTAAATAAGCCCTTGCCTTCAGCTCATTAAACTTCACGGAGGACTTTCATTAAAACATAACCATTTTTCCGAATTCTTTAAAGCTTTGGCATGGTTTTGAGTAACATATCTATCAAGTTACATCTTTTGCACATCTTTTAGCAGGTCATCCAAACATTAAAGAAATGTTTTGTTGTGAACTGAATGAATAAACCAGACTTTAATTTATTGCATATTTTTAATATATTTTTTCGCATTTCAATTTCCAGGAATCAAAGTTATGACTACACTTCGTCATGTGCCGCTCAAAAGAAACGGGCAGGCAAAAAACGGTTTACAATGTGGACGTTTTGGCATATTCCTTATTATTGTAGCCCGAAACATTTTTTAAATAAAAAATTGGGAAGATTCCCATTTGAACATTGCCAATACCCATGACCAATACTACAACAATTTTCTGTCATAAAAAATCTAGAATTGTATGGCTCACAAATATTTTGGAATTTAAAGGTTGTATAAAAATATAGTAGTGCAAATCTTTTTTTTTTAAAATAGAAGCGGGAATTTAGTAACGTTTTGTCGCGGCATAACTGAAGTGGCAAGATGAACTACCAAGCTGCAACAACAATAACGTTCCAAAAACATATTCAGACTGAAATCGGTCTAGTCCGCAAACGTTCGAGCATTAACATCCGTTATTTATTTTATGGAAATGAAATGCAAACATATGAAAATAGATCACGCAGTAAATGATTGAAAAACGAATAGTCTATGCTAATTTAAAA
>PGFW01002807.1:2371-13779 GCA_003123925.1 Haematobia irritans
TCGAAAACAAATTCTCAAAGCTTATTTCATGAGCAAAGTGTCAAATCCATTCACGACCGCATAGTGTGTCCAACTCATCTTCATCGTACAAATTTAGAAGTTTTGTCCTTTTTCCCAACGTGGCTTACTACCACCCTGCCACGCGGTTAATCCCATGGCCCGTATAATTTTGCAAAACGCCTCTCCGATTTCAATGATTTATAATTCGGTTTAATGCCTCGCAGATTTCTTTTCTACATATTATACTTACAGGGCGCCCTGTGTCCAGTTCCATTTCAACGATCTTGTTCGGTTAATTTTAAAATAGACAAATTTTTCTCACAGCCGCATTTTTGACTCACCCTGTTCACCAACCGCAATCATCAATGACTTCGCTCATTATCAATCGCATTCAAGACTTGGTTCGTCTTGGCCTTGCAAACCTTTGCCATATGGCCAACTTTTTCCCCACACGTAGAAATTTTGCATCTTGAACCGACAGTCTCGCTTCGGAAAGTGGTTGCACACAGGCCGAAACATTTAACACCTACTAAGTGCCTGAATAATCTTAGTGTTTCGAACCACACTTGGTTGTAATTGAGTTAACCCCAATTTGCATGTCTGTTCGATTTGCTGTTGATGTACCTGGGAATTTACCCTCTTTTGCGGCAAATTTGACGGTTGTTTCGCAAGTATTTCATCGCACGTAACCAGTGTCATTTCTAGCCCTTGCGAAAAATTGTTCAATGAGCATTCTTCCACTTCCATATTCACAGAATGCCGCACATTTCTTCAAACGCAGGCTGAAATTCGATATTGATTCATCAGGTACCTGTTTTATCTGCCTAAATCTTACGCTTTCTGCATTACTTATTCCTCTTTCGACGAAAAGGCTGGTGAATATGTTTTAATTTAGTCATAATGACGTTGTTTGGTTGCTCCGGACTTACTAATATCTTCAAGGGCTGAATTCAAGTGTGCTCCCATATGCACTCCGCGCATAATTCGCATATTCGATCTCCGCGACCTTGGCGAGTCCAATGCCCAATCAAATCGCGCAAAGTAACCCCCGATACTGCCTCCTTCGCTTGTTTTAAGTCTGTCATTGAAAAAGCTGGAGTTTCACAGTCATACTTTGAGGAAGACGTTCTTTGCAACCGCCGTCTGTTGTTCACTCACCACGGTCCTTTTTGCATCAGCAAGCGTGTCCATTATGTTCTGCATATCCTCTGGTGCAAGACTCATTGCCGAATTCTGACACCACTGTTTCGTTCCAAATAATACACGTCAAATAGTTTCTTTCAATTTATTTAACTTGATCATAAATTGGCGGTTGAAAGAATAAAGAATAATATTATCTTTTTGGTGTTCTTTGTTAGCGAAAAATGTTTCGTATACGAAAAACAGTTATAAGAAGGAAATTGATAAAAGACAATTTTTCAAATCACCGCGATCGTCGATGCTAGGCAATTCCCTACTGAAAATATAACTTCTAATAAGTAAATTTGATTTGGTCCAAAGAAAGAAACAAAAAAGATGTTTTAAATATTTTAATGAATTTCCGAATTAATTCGCATGAACAAACAGATAAAACATCGAAACTAAGTACAAAACTTGAGTTTTAAAATTAATCCGATTTTCTTCCGCTATGTGAAAAAGCGTAAACCAGTAAAAAAAGCCATAAAATTATAACACATTTGTTTGCAAAATTACTTATAACTTGTGATGGGGAATACCAAAAAGCGGAAATTTTCATAAGTTTGTATTCCTTAAAATGATTATTTAGAGAGAAAAGTAATCGAGTGAAAAAATGACGTTTAAGCGGACTAAACTTCGAACTTAATACCCACCCTTATGGCAGAATGAAGCTATAAAATTTTATTTTATTTTTTTTTAATAAAACATATTTTGAGAAACTACAAAAACGAAATTTTATTTCTGCACTATGTGTGCTTAATAAAAAAAATTTTTTACTAAACAAATAATTCCCTATAAGAAAAGAAAAACCGCATATAAAAAAGAAATTTGGGAAATTTCTGACTTTCTTATATCCGTTATCTACTGTATGCCCTTTCCGTATAATCGAACGAAAGCTTTCCTTTCCGTTTTTCCAAAACGTACACGATATTTGACAAGAGAGAAAATACGATCGCCTCAAACATTTTTCAAGAACATTTTCTTCTTGAAACGTGCTTGAGGTGATCATATGTTATTCCTTCTGTG
This sequence comes from Haematobia irritans, assembly GCA_003123925.1. Taxonomy (NCBI): domain Eukaryota; kingdom Metazoa; phylum Arthropoda; class Insecta; order Diptera; family Muscidae; genus Haematobia; species Haematobia irritans. Next base: position 4,574 of record PGFW01002807.1, read on the forward strand.
CGTGTGAGTTCAGTTTAGACACACAACTTTGCGACCTAAATGAAAAATCTGTAAAAAAATCGATGTGATTATTTGTAAAAATTTAATCACAGGGAGGCATCCGCTTCTCCTTAAGCATATACAATGAACAATTAAACTTTCGATAACTTGAATTACTGAGGAAGTGAGGCAGTGGTTATTGAAAATTAATATGGGATACCCGGATTTTTGTAGTTATTTGAAACGCGAAAGAGGGGCCTCTTTTCCCTGCTGTGTTTGAAAAATTGGAGCTTATAATTTGCTTGATATTTTTCTGGACGTCTACGATATTTCGATACTATTGGTCAGGACCTCCTCCATAAAAATAAAAACAAATTTCTCAAGCATACCTCGAAATTTATGAAATCAAATGTAAGCTGTACCGTGATTTTTGGGTATTTTGGAGGGAGGGAACCTCTCCTTGCCTCACATTTTGAAAACATGAAGGTTTCAAGATTCAATTTCCAGAGAGAAGGTTAAGGGTGCTATCCATTCTGTTATTTTGTTTGATTATTTTATCGGGACGAGTGAGCGTTCCTTTACAAAACAATTAGAGAGAAAATCTAACTTTCTCCGATTTACTTGAAATTTACAAAAATCTGATCTGGAGACTCAAAGTCAGTGTGTATCTTCTCCATCGTTTTATGATAATATTTAAATTCAAGTAAATCGGAGAAAGTTAGATTTTTCCTCTATTGTGTTGTTTCAAAGGAACGTCACCTCTCCCCGATAAATATCAACCAAATACCAGAAGTTGAGCATAGCACGCCTTAACCTTCTCTGAAAATTGGAACTTGAAATCTCTCTCAGTCTGTTCAAATGTGAGCAAGGAGAAGGTTCCCTCCCCTCCAATACCCAAAATCAAGGAGTAACACTACTATTGATTTCATAAATTTTCGTATGCTTGAGAATTTTGTTGTTTTTTATGTTTAAGAGGAGGTCTCCGCTGACCAAATATATCGGAAATCATCGTGACGTCCCAGAAATCATTCAAGCAAATTATAAGCCCAATTTTCAAACCCGCAGGGAAAGGAGGCCCCTCTTCGCGTTCAAATAAACAAAATCCGGGTATCCCATATTAATTTCATAACAGCTCCTCAACGATCCTCAGTAAAATTTCAGTTATCGAAAAGTTAATGTTTCCATTGTTATATGCCTTAAAGAGAAGCGATGCCTCGCCTGTGATTAAATTTTTACAATAATCACATCGATTTTTTTACAGCATTTTTCTTAGGAGTCGCAAAGTTGTGTGGTCTAAACTGAACTACACGCACAGAAGGGAAATAACATATGATCACCTCAAGACGTTTCAGAAGAGAAATGTTCTGAAAATGTTTGAGGCGATCGGTATTTTCTCTCTTGTCAAATACTCGTGCTGACGTTTGGAAAACGAAAAGAAAAGCTGTTCGTGTCGATTCATACAGCAAAAGGGCTATACAGTTAGATAACGGCATATAAGAAAGTCAGAAAATTCAAATTTCTTTTATATGGCGTGTTTTCTTTTTTTTAATAGGGAATCTATTTTTATAATGAAAAATTTTTTTAAAAGCACACATTATGCAGAAATAAAATTATCAGTTTGTAGTTTTTCAAATATTTTATTAAAAAAAAAAATAAAATAAAACTTTTATAGCTTCGATTCTGCCATAAGGTGGGGTATTAAGTTCGAGTTTAGTCCGCTTAAAAATCGTCCATTTTTTCAACGATTACTTTTCTCCTAATACATCCAATTTTAGAATACAAACTTAGTGAAAATTTGCTTTGGGCTATTCCCCATCAAGTTATTAATAAATTTGCAACAAATGTGTTAACAATTTTCAGCCTTTTTTTAACTGTTTAGTATTTCACATTACGGAAAAAATCGGATTAAACTTTAAACCAAGGTTTTCGTACTTAGTTTCGATTGTTATTCTGTTGTTCATGCAAATTAATTCGAATTCATATAAATGATTTAAAACATTTCTTTTGTTTTTCTTTGACCAAATCAAAATTTACTATATAGAAGTTATATTTTCAGTGAGGATATGCTAGTGACAATCGTGATTTGAAAAAATTGTGTCTTTTATCAGATTTTCTTCTTATAAACGTTTTTCGTATACGAAACATTCTTCGTAGAACAAAAGACACCAAAAAGAATAATATTATTTCTTTATTCTTTCAACCGCCATTTATTATCAAGTTAAATAAATTGAAAAGAAACTATTTGACGTGTATTATTTGGAACGAACAGTGGTGTCAGAATTCGGCAATGAGTCTTGCACCAGAGGATATGCAGAACATAATGGACACGCTTGCTGATGCAAAAAAGGCACCTGTGGTGAGTGCAACACAGACGGCGGTTGCAAGAACGTCTTCCTCAAGTATGACTGTGAAACTTCCAGCTTTTTCAATGACAGACTTAAAACAAGCGAAGGAGGCAGTATCGGGGGTTACTTTGCGCGATTTGATTGGGCATTGGGACTCGCCAAGGTGCCGGAGATCGAATATGCGAATTATGCGCGAGTGCATATGGGAGCACACTTGAATTCAGCCTTGAAGATATTAGTAAGTCCGGAGCAACCAACAACGGTCAATTATGACTAAATTAAACATATTCACCAGCCTTTTCGTCGGAAAGAGGAATAAGTATGCAGAAAGCGTAAGATTTAGGCAGATAAAACAGGTACCTGATGAATCAATATCGAATTTCAGCCTGCGTTTGAAGAAATGTGCGGCATTCTGTGAATATGGAAGTGGAAGAATGCTCATTGAACAATTTTTCCAAGGGCTAAAATACACTGGTACGTGCGATGAAATACTTGCGAAACAACCGTCAAAATTTGCCGCAAAAGAGGTAAATTCCAGTACATCACAGCAAATCGAACAGACATGCAAATTGGGGTTCAACTCAATTACAACCAAGGTGGTTCGAACACTAAGATTATTCAGGCACCTAGTAGTGTTAAATGTTTCGGCTGTGGTGGCAACCACTTTCGACGAGACTGTCGGTTCAAGAATGCAAAATTCTACGTTTGGGGAAAAGTGGGCCATATGGCAAAGGTTTGCAAGGCCAAGACGAACCAAGTTGAATGCGATAATAATGAGGAAGTCATTGATGAGTTGCGGTTGGTGAACAGGGTGAGTCAAAATGGCGGCTGTGAGAAAAAATTTGTCTATTTTAAAATTAACGACAAGATCGTTGAAATGGAACTGGACACAGGTGCGCCCTGTAGTATAATATGTAGAAAGAAACTGCGAGGCATTAAACCGAATTATAAATCATTGAAATCGGAGAGGCGTTTTGCAAATTATACGGGCCATGGGATTAACCGCGTTGGCAGGGTGGTAGTTAAGGCGACGTTGGGAAAAAGGACAAAACTTCTAAATTTGTACGTGAAGATGAGTTGGACACACTATGCGGTCGTGAATGGATTTGACACTTTGCTCATGAAATAAGCTTTGAGAATTTGTTTTCGAGTCAAACATCTGATTCAGAGCCTGAATAGCATTGCTTCGGAAGAGACAAAATTGAATACCATATAGAAAATGAAGTTGCAACAGGCTTTGGATAAATTCAATGACGTATTTGGTGAAACGGCAGGAAAATTAATTGGGCCACCTGTGAGAGTACAAATGAAAGATGATGCCAAGCCAATATTTGCAAGACCGAGAGAGATACCTTACGTGCTTCGTGAGAATATTTTAGTATCAACTCAAGTGTTGATGCCGTACGATCCCAGTTTGCCTTTATTGCTGGCAATCGACGCTAGCAAAACGGGACTAGGTCTTGTCCCACCGTTTGGAAAATGGAGAAGAACGACCACCCAGCAAAAAAATTTGGAAGTTCTTCCAAAGGCACAACTTTAAATTCACTTCCAGAAGATGTACTCCCAATGATGTTCTTCACTTTAACTATACAGGAAGTTCTTTTCGTTCAATTTTTTATAACATGAAAAATTGTGAATTTTTGAAAATATTTGAGGTCAAACGTTTCAGAGAAGCGTTAGAATCCATTAAAAATTATAAAAAAATATTTTTACATCCAATTTTTTAATTCACATCCAAAACATTGAATCCGGATCACACCTAAAGAAGTGATGCAAATTCAGTGCAACGGCTGTTGAAATGGAGAACTTCCGTCCTATGACAAGTCCATCTTAATTTCATCGCTTCTGCGTCAATTTTGCACCACTTCCGGATCCAAAAAGAACATTTTCATTACTTTTTTGGCGACGTGGAACGTATGCACATGGACTATGCGGGGCCGTTTCAGGGTGTAATGTTATTGATAATAACCGACGCATTTAGTAAATGATTAGAGGTGAAGGTAACCAAAGCGATGACAGCTGGTTACGGATAATGATACCAAATTCTCGTCCATTGAATTCAATAGATACCTTACATCAATTGAAGTGGAGTATCACAAGTACACCGCCCCATACCACCCCTCGATCAATGGTCAAGCTGAGCGGAGTGTGCAGACAGGCAGACACTGTATGAGAATCTTAATGAATTCCTAAGGCAATATAAGACTGTCCTCCACTCAACGACGGGTGTATCACCAGAACAACTTGTTCTGGGAAGGCAGATGAGATCTAGACTTGATTTGGTAAGACCAGAAACCGTGCCCGAGAAGGTGCACGTAAGGCAGTATATGAAGAAAAGTGATACACGTGGTAGAGGATTTGACGTGGACCATGAAGTATTCTTTACGCTACCAGTCAATATGGGTAGTAAATGGCAGAAAGCTTTTGTAGCGAAGAAGCTTGGACAGGCTCACTATGCGATTAAGGGAGGAGGAAAATGTGTAAAGAGACACGTGGACCAGATGCGAGGCACAGGCATAGGAAGCCATCCTGTTGAACCACAGCACCCACGGTGCGAGAAAGAAAGTGAGGATGATGCAACTTGTACTCAAACAAAGGAGAACAGTCATGATTCAAGTTATCTCAATCATTACCAAAGAAAGACACCTGCCCAACGAACCGAACAAAATTCGCCAACCGGAGAAAGCAGCTACAGTCCTCTCTTGGGGTTTGAGACTGATGACGAATTTACAACTCCACCTCCACAACCAAGTAGTCAATCGGCAGGCGCATCCCCTGGAATGTCTGGCCAGGAAAACTGAGACGGTCATCAAGGACCCCTCGCCCGAGAATCCTCTTCTCTCCGTAGAAGTAGATAAATGTTATATTTCACATCGAATACTTTATCAATTATTCAGTAAACCATTACTCAAGTTCATAACATCATTACATAAGCTACTCTTCTTCTTATTTTTAATATTATTCTTTATTCTTTCAACCGCCAATTTATTAACAAGTTTTGACGTGTATTATTTGGGACGTAACAGGTTTATTAACATATCACTCACGTAATCGTAATGATTAGTTATCTAAAATAGTTAAGTCAGTTATCTTAAAAATTTCAATTGCGTCAATAACATTATTTTTTATTTCAATATTTATGACCAGTAAATCGTTTCGTTTAATGAGTTCTTTCAAACATAAATCCTTTTTACATTTGTGTCTTGAGAATTCATCAAAGACCATAGAAATTGACATACCAAATTTTGCATTGACAGTGCTAGTTCCATAGAGTTTGTAAATTTTTTATTTCATTTTTTTATGGAAAACATATATTCCTTAATTGAACAAAGTTACATCTATGTTAAGTTTTACATTTCCCCACTTGCTCCAAGTTATTATCTGTTATTAATATCTTTTTATTTGTATTTTAATGTGTCGAACCAAACGCGTAAATTATGGTTTCAGCAGCCAATTTGCCATCTTTTTTAATATATGGTCTTTGGAATTCATTAAGAATGTCTTTACTTTTCTATTATACCTTATTTTTATTTTTTTTTTTTTGCCATACTAAATGTTGCATTTAGGGTGTTCGATACACTGAAAAATTTTTGTTCTGAGTCATAAGATTTCATGCGATGATGCGAATTTTGCTTAGCATAGAAGACGCATTTCTCTGATATAAAGTTTCTTTCCTTGTCCAAAAGTCGATAAACTTTTCAATGAAGTCGTTTTGTCCTTACAGTTAAGTGATTCGACTTAAAACTGGGTGTCATGACATGAAAGAAAATATTGTTTGACTAAGGTCAACTTGGTTGTAATAATTCTGAAAAAAAAATTATTCAAACCATTAAAGGTTGAGTAACTATTTCAGTTTGAAGCACTCTAACAAAACTGTGGCTTTCAAAGAGAAAATTCAACTATTCAATCAACGAACGCATTAACGCAAGGTATATAACTCAACCTTAACGGCGTTCAATGCATACACTGAAAAAAATATTGTCGTGAGGTCAAAGATTTCATGTCTTTAAAATACGAATACAAATTTTGCTTAGCATAGAAGACGCATTTCTCTAACATAAAGTTATTTTCCTTGTCCAAAAGTCGACAAACTTTTCAATGAAGTCGTATTGTCCTTATAATTAAGTGATTTGACTTAAAATGGGTTATCTTAACATGAAAGAAAAAATTTATAGGCTAAGGTCAACTTGACCTTAATAATTCAGAAAAATTCTTTAAATTTAATGAAATTGTCTTTAAATTTGTTGTATTTTTGCATCTGAACTACAAAGCAAAAAATCGTTCAAATATAGGACATGTTTTTCAAAACTTTATTTTAAAGAAGTTTTTTACTACAAACATAGCATAATATCTACTAAATTTTAGTCTAATTTGAAAAGAAAGTTGCGTTACTTCGTTTTTTTAAGGACTTTGATAGCATATGAAGCAAAGAAAGACCTGAGAAGCGAAAAATAAAAATTTGCTTCCTAGAAGCAATACACCAAAACCTAAAGTTTATAAAGAGAAATTGTTTCTTTAAAAGTTAATTCCTTACTTGTATTCTCCGCTTTCTTTGCGCTCGGAATCATACAAATTTTTAAAGTAAAGACCAAAATCTTTTGGACGAGTATGCTTTTCTTTCAGTGTACTTTGTCGGTTACGATTTGTTTTCACAAATGTTAAACTAAAGATAGAAGAAATTGTCAAGAAAATTATTGAAAACCCTCGGAAAAAATAAGAAAAAAAGCTTTCGCTATTAATCAATTTGCACAAAATTTGAACAAATTTTGTGAGACTTTCCATTAAAAAAAATGAAGAGGAACATATTTATGTTACTTCCTCTTTCCTCTTCTATGTTTATGTTTTCGTTTTTGAACATAAGTGGAACAAAACAATATTTTACATTTCCTCAAAGAACCGCATATGAATTGCGTATAATATTCCATTGCCAGTTAGAAACTTAACTGCTGAAATTTTTTCAGTTAAAGTTCAACGCGGGAAAAGATATTTCCATTTTTCTTTCTTCTGTAACGGCAGATAAGCCTAAATGGAGCGTACATGAAATGAGCCGCGTCAAAAACCAAATAATTGAATTGACAGATAGTTGATGTTCCTACTACTAACAAAGAAATATTTTTGAAATTCTAAATCGAAGAAACATTTTGAAAATATCTTCAGTTTAATTAAATTTTATATATTACTTTAAAAACGCAATCGCAATCTAATACTCTTAGTAGTAAGTACTCTGACGAATATCAATAAAAATATTTCCATTTTAAAATATAAAAACGTATCAATTAAAAAGTGCTGAAATAATTACTATCTAATCAAATACAATTAAATCAAATTGAATATTCTCAAATTAAGGATTGATGGAGTTTTAACGAACGAAATCGATTAATTTTTAAGAATGTGTTATATTAAAAATGAACAAATCAAATATTTTGGTTTGTATATCTGATATGATTATTCTGAACATTGTCAATTAAAAGTTAATGTGAAATCAATTAATTTCAGTGATCTGACATTTCTTTTCTGTCGCACCATCAACAATCGCACATCGCGCAGACTCGTCGTTGTTCGGGCAGTGCTGAAAAATGATCCCTGCAATTGTCAGCTGATGCGTGGCCATAATTTTCACAGAAGGCCAACCACGCAGCTTGGCTTTTTTTAAGCATAAGAAACATTAATAAGTTGCATAATCCGGCCAAAAATATGTAAAAGGCTCGCAAAATTTTTCATACACATCCATCAAAAAAATGCACAATCCCCAAAAACATAGTACTTAAAATGTCCTATTGATCACGTTTCTTTTCTTTTACAAAGAACGCATTGAAAAGTTTCATATTCATGTTCCATTATGCCTCGCTATCAGATTAGCGCCACGTAAATGGATGAATTTAACCAATCGGTCTTTGTCATAAGATGGATTGGATCCACCTTTCAACAGCCGACCGTGGGTGCTGTGGTTCAACAGGATGGCTTCCTATGCCTGTGCCTCGCATCTGGTCCACGTGTCTCTTTACACATTTTCCTCCTCCCTTAATCGCATAGTGAGCCTGTCCAAGCTTCTTCGCTACAAAAGCTTTCTGCCATTTACTACCCATATTGACTGGTAGCGTAAAGAATACTTCATGGTCCACGTCAAATCCTCTACCACGTGTATCACTTTTCTTCATATACTGCCTTACGACCGATTACGTGAGTGATATGTTAATAAACCTGTTACGTCCAAATAATACACGTCAAAACTTGTTAATAAATTGGCGGTTGAAAGAATAAAGAATAATATTAAAATAAGAAGAAGAGTAGCTTATGTAATGATGTTATGAACTTGAGTAATGGTTACTGAATAATTGATAAAGTATTCGATGTGAAATATAACATTTATCTACTTCTACGGAGAGAAGAGGACTCTCGGGCGAGGGGTCCTTGATGACCGTCTCAGTTTTTCCTGGCCAGACATTCCAGGGGATGCGCTTGCCGGTTGACTACTTGGTTGTGGAGGTGGAGTTGTAAATTCGTCATCAGTCTCAAACCCCAAGAAGGACTGAGCTGCTTTCTCCGGTTGGGAATTTTGTTCGGTTCGTTGGGCAGGTGTCTTCTTTGGTAATGATTGAGATAACTTGATCATGACTGTTCTCCTTTGTTTGAGTACAAGTTGCATCATCCTCACTTTCTTTCTCGCACCGTGATAGCACTGTCAATGCAAAATTTGGTATGTCAATTTCTATGGTCTTTGATGAATTCTCAAGACACAAATGTAAAAAGGATTTATGTTTGAAAAGAACTCATTAAACGAAACGATTTACTGGTCATAAATATTGAAATAAAAAATAATGTTATTGACGCAATTGAAATTTTTAAGATAACTGACTTAACTATTTTAGATAACTAATCATT